>CAUYPK010032669.1:0-190813 GCA_963574355.1 Loris lydekkerianus
TACTTGAAGAAAGTGCAGGGAAAACTCTTGAAGGAATCGGCCTGGGTGAATATTTTATGAGGAGGACTCCCCAGGCAATTGAAGCAGTATCAAAAATACACTACTGGGACCTGATCAAACTAAAAAGCTTCTGCACAGCCAGGAACATAGTGAGTAAAGCAAGCAGACAACCCTCAGAATGGGAGAAAATATTTGCAGGTTATACCTCCAATAAAGGTCTAATAACCAAAATCCACAGAGAACTCAAATAGCAAGAAAAGCACACATGACCCCATTTCAGTGTGGGCAAGGGACTTAAGGGAGAAACTTCTCTAAAGAAGACAGATGCAAAATCTACAAACACATGAAAAAAAGCTCATCATCCTTAATCATCGGAGAAATGCAAATCAAAACTACTTTGAGATATCACCTAACCCCAATAAGAGTAGCCCACATAACAAAATCCCCAAACCAGAAATGTTGGCGTGGATGTGGAGGAAAGGGCACACTTCTACACTGCTGGTGCCCACTAATACATTCCTTCTGGAAGGATGTTTGGAGAATACTTACAGACCTAAAAATAGACCTGCCATTCGATCCTATAATTCCTTTACTAGGTTTATACCCAGAAGACCAAAAGTCACAATATAACAAAGATGTCTGTACCAGAATGTTTATTGCAGCCCAATTCATAATTGCTAAGTCATGGAAGAAGCCCAAGTGCCCATCAACCCACAAATGGACTAGCAAATTGTGGTATATGTATACCATGGAATACTATGTAGCCTATGTAGAGGAGACTTTACCTCTTTCATGTTTACATGGATGGAGCTGGAACATATTCTTCTTAGCAAAGTATCTCAGGAATGGAAGAAAAAGTATCCAATGTACTCAGCCCTGCTATGAAGCTAAATTATAGCTTTCACAAGAAGGCTATAACCCAACTATAACACAAGACTATGGGGAAAGGGCGAAGGAAGGGGAAGGGAGGGGGGAGGTTTTGGTGGAGGCAGGGTAATGGGTGGGGCCACATCTATGGTGCATCTTAAAATGGGTACAGGCAATTGCACTAATGTACACAGCTATAATTTAACAATTAAAAAAAAAAAAACTCCAGCAAAAGAAAATAACAATAATAATAATAATAATAATAAAATAAATAAATAATAAAAGATTAAGAATAATCCAAAGGCAAGCCTTTTTTTTTTTTTTTTTAGAGACAGAGTCTCACCCTGTTGCCCTCAGTAGAGTGCTGTGTCATCACAGCTCACAACAACCTCCAGCTCTTGGGCTTAGGAGATTCTCTTGCCTCAGCCTCCCGATTAGCTGAGACTACAGGCACTCACCACAACGCCCGGCTATTTTTTGTTGCAGACCAGCGTGAGCAAGAGCAGGCCAGGGCCAGGTTTCAACCCACCATCCTTGGTATATGGGGCCGGCGCGTTTCACTGAGCCACGGGCACCGCTCAGGCAGACTTTTATACATCATGGAGAATGGCAAGCAGTTTCCTCAAATACAGCCTCTAACAATTTGTACTCCTTTCTCTCTGGTCAGACAGGACTCCCAAGAGATGCTAATTCCTCCACTTATTCCCTAGGGATGGAGCTGCCTTTGTGAGTTCTCGTGTTCTCAAGTGTTTCCCTAATTCGGTGGTCATTGAGGAGGATGGTGAAGGGCTCCTAAAAGCTGGTTCCATTGCGGGTACTGCCGTGTTGGAAGTCACTTCTATTGAACCTTTTGGAGTCAACCAAACAACAATAACTGGGATTCAGGTGAGTTCTGGAACCTACTGAAAAATAAAAATGAAAAGAGGAATACCTTGGAAGCAGATTTCCTTTTTTAAGAAATAGGAACCATTCTATAAGTCAGAAATGAACCTGTCCGATAAGAAGCCATCCTGATCCTCCTTAGGACACAGGAAAAAAAAAAGATATGAGACCAATTGTGATTGATTATAGGCCATCAAATTTAAATGCCCTTTGTTATAAAGGGGATTAGCTTCATATTGATATGACTGTTTTCTGAGCATCTTTGGCAAAAGTTCTGATGTGGAAGGAATGTGGAACTATCAAAATTGTGCTTTTGGCCAGCTGCAGTTGTACATGACCATAGTCCCAACTACTCTGAACTACTCTGGAGGCTGAAGCAAGAGGATTATTTGAACCCAGGAATTCAGGTCCCACCTGGGCAAAACCCCATCCCTAAAAAAATTTTTTTTGAGACAGAGTCTCACTCTGTCACCCTGAGTAGAGTGCCGGGCGTCACAGATCACAGCAACCTCCAATTCTGGGCTCAAGCAGTCCTTTTCTTCAGCCTCCTAGCAGTTGGGACTACAGGCACCTGCCACAACACCCAGCTAGTTTTTCTATTTTTAGTAGAGATGACATCCTGCTCTTGCTCAGGCTGATCTCAAACTCCTAAGCTTAAGCTATCCACTCAGCTGAGCCCCCCAGAGTGCTAGGATTACAGATGTGAGCTACCACATCCAACCATGAGGTAGGCATTTATTATCCCCATTTAACGTATAAGAAATCTAAGACCGGGCAGCGCCTATGACTCAAAGGAGTAGGGCACCGGGCCCATATACCAGTGGTGGTGCATTCAAACCTGGCTCCGGCCAAAAACTGCAAAAAAAAAAGAAGAAATCTGAGACCCAGAATGGTTATGTGAGGCTATGAAATGATGAAACTGTGATTCAAAGCTGGACTTATTGTACTATCAGAGCTATCTTTCAGTGTGAAAAGGCAATTTATAGCGTTCCTGGTAAATAATCAGTAATTTAATGATAAACTTAATGATAAATATTGAGTAGTCAGCACAAAATAGATAAATTACAGTCCTTTCCTCAAAAAGCTCTAGCTTCTAGATCTGGGCATGGGGCTCATACCTATATTCCTAGCACTCTGGCAGGCCATGGCAGGTAGATTGCCTGAGCTCATAGGTTCAAGACCAGCCTGAGCCAGAGCAAGACCTGGTCTCTAAAAAATAGCCAGGGCAGCGCCTATGGCTCAATGAGTAGGGTGCCAGCCACATATACCAAGAGTGGCAGGTTTGAACCCAGCCCTAGCCAAACTGCAACAACAACAAAATAATAAGGCTCAGGGCCTGTCACTCAAGCGGCTAAGGTGCCGGCCACATACACCAGAGCTGGCAGGTTCAAATCCAGCACAGGCCCGCCAAACAACAATAACAACTATAGGTGGCGCCTGTGGCTCAAAGGAGTAGGGTGCTGGCCCCATATGCCGGAGGTGACGGGTTCAAACCCAGCCCCAGCCAAAAACTGCAAAAAAAAAAAAAAAAAAAGAAAGAAAAAACAATAACAACTATAACCCCAAAATAGCCGGGCATTGTGGCAGGGGCCTATGGTCCCATCTACTTGGGAGATTGAGGCAAGAGGATCACTTAAGCCCAAGAGTTTGAGGTTGCTGTGAGCCGTGATGCTACGGCACTCTACCCAGGGCAACAGCTCAAGATTCCATCTCAAAAATAAATAAATAAATAAATAAAAATAAAAAATAGATAGCTGGGTGGGTTTGGCACCTGTAGCTCAAGCAGCTAAGGCACCAGCCACATACACCTGAGCTGATGGGTTCAAATCCAGCCTGGGCCTGCCAAACAACATTGACAACTACAACCAAAAAATAGCTGGGCATTGTGGTGGTTGCCTTTGGTCCCAGCTACTTGGGAGGCTGAGGCAAGAGAATCACTTAAGCCCAGGAGTTGGAGGTTGCTGTGAGCTGTGATGCCACTGCACTCTACCCAGGGCAACAACTTGAGGTTCTATCTCAAAAAAAAGAAAAAAAATAGCTGGGTGTTGTAGTGGGCACCTATAGTCCCAGCTACTTGGAAGGCTGGTGCAAGGGAATCAACCACTTGAGACCAAAAGTTTGAGGTTGCTGTGAGCTATGATGCCACAGCTCTCTACTGAGGGCGACAAGTGGGAGTCTGTCTCAAAAAACAAAAAAAAAAAGGGTGACGCCTATGGCTTAAAGGGGTAGGGCGCCAGTCCCATATGCTGGAGGTGGCGGGTTCAAACTCAGCCCTGGCCATAACCCACAAATAAGTAAATAAATTAAAAAAAAAAAAAAAAAAAAAGAACCATAAATGTTTGTGACACATTAATATGGATGAATAATTAAAAAAAAAAAAAAGCTCTAGGCTCTCTTCATATTCCCACAGCATTTTTTTCTTTCTTTTCTTTTCTGTTTTTTTTTTTGTTTGTTTGTTTGTTTTTTACAGTTTTCAGCCAGGGCCGGATTTGAACTCACCACCTCCGGTTATATGGGGCCCTACTCCTTGAGCCCCCCCACACACACAGATTTTATAGTTAAAAACCCATTTCCTTGTGGCCAGCGCCTGTAGTCCCAGCTACTTGGGACACTGAGGCAAGACAATTGCTTCAGCACAAGAGTTTGAGGTTGCTGTGAGTTGTGACACCATGACACTCTACTAAGGGCGACATAGTAAGACTTCGTCATATTCCTTTTTACACTGATTTAAGTCATTTCAAATGAAAAGCTAACTGTTTCTTACAGAAGAGGAACACCACTCTATCATCGACTCTAATTTTCAGAATATGGTCGCAGTGCTTCTACAGTGTGTCTCTCTCTGTACCAGTGGGTTTTGTCTCCCACAGGTAGCACCAGTGACATATCTGCGATTGAGCAGCCAGCCCAAGCTATACACAGCCCAAGGAAGGACCTTGTCAGCCTTTCCCTTAGGCATGTCTCTCACCTTCATTGTTCAGTTTTATAATAGCATCGGAGAGAAATTCCATACACATAATACCCAGCTTTATCTGGCTCTGAACAGGTATGGAAGTCAAGGAATTGTGTTAGCATTGTGGTAGAAATATTGCAGATTAGGCTATTTAAAAGCTCCAGTAAATTCCTCTAACATTCTGAACTTGTAATATAATCTTTATTTCTTTTATTAAGATTTTTAAAAAGACCAGACTCGGGCTCAGCACCCATAGCACAGTGGTTACAGCATCAACCACATACACCCAGGCTTGCGGGTTCAAACCCAGCCCAGGCCAGATAAACAAAGACAACTGCAACAAAAAATAACCAGGCATTGTGGCAGGTGCCTGTAGTCCCAACTATTTGGGAGGTTGAGGCAGGAGAATCGCTTGAGCCCAAAGAATTTGAGGTTGCTGTGAGCTGTGATGCCTCGGTACTCTACTGAAGGCAACAAAGTGAAACTCTGTCTCAAATAAATAAATTAATACCAAATAGTTTTCAATGAAGAAAAATTTCAGTATATTTTAAATCTCTCAAGTCCTAGTAGTTCACAGAAAGACCTATACGGAACTAATTGGAGCATTATTATCAAAAAGTTTCACAGGGAATTAAAAACAAAAAAAGCCATACCTGGCACTGTACATATGTACCTGGCACTGCACCTGGTACATATGGAGGTAGTAGATAGACCCTTGGCCCATACTTACTCTCTGTTGTGGAATTCCTTCTGAACTTTTGAGCTATTGAATGTAAAATGTTGTGATAGGCTCTGACTTGAGAACTGTTTCCTAACTATTGTCTCTATTTAGAGATTTCTGCCTTTCATGTCTACTTTCAGGGATGACTTGCTGCTTATTGGACCAGGGAATAGGAACTATACTTACATGGCCCAGGCTGTGAACAGAGGGGTAACACTTGTGGGGCTATGGGACCGGAGGCATCCAGGCATGGCAGATTACATCCCTGTTGCTGTAGAGCATGCCATTGAGCCAGACACCAAGCTAACCTTCGTTGGAGATGTCATCTGCTTCAGCACTCACCTCGTCAGCCAGCATGGTCTGTATCTCTACCCCTTTCAACTTCACTATTAGCAGTTGTGAGGACTAGAAAGCAACTAATTTCTTAGAGGAATTTTTCCTAGATTATCAAAAATTTGAGGGCCTCTCTGAAGAAGAAAATACTTTTGAGTGTTTTATTATTTGTCATGTTAACTGGTAATTCCTCAGTTTAATGCCACTTTGTTCAATAGCCAGCCAGGTAGAGGACAGCCAGTAATATTTGTCAAGTGCCTATGAGCTCTATTTATAGTATGTAGACAGGCTGGGTACTGCACCTTCTCCTCCATTCCCAGCTTTTGAAGGAGAGTAATTGCTAAATTCAATTGAAGTGAAGCGAGTGGCACCTGTGGCTTAGTGAGTAGGGCGCCAGCCCCATAGACCAAGGGTGGCAGGTTTGAACCTGGCCCCGGCCGAACTGCAACAAAAACATAGGCAGGTGTTGTGGCAGGTGCCTGTAGTCCCAGCTACTCGGGAGGCCGAGATAAGACAATCGCCTAAGCCCAAGAGCTGGAGGTTGCTATGAGCTGTGACGCTACAGCACTCTACTGAGAGCAACACAGTAAGACTCTGTCTTTAAAAAAAAAAAAAAAAGAATGGTAAAGCATGAGAAATAAAAGGAAATGGCAATAAGGTTTTAGTTCTACAAACCAATTGTGTGTATATTATTTCGTGAGACACATGTGAAGGCCTACCTCCTAACATACTGTTATCATAATAAGGTTTGGTCTTGCAGGGCCTACACTATATACTCTTTTTTTTCTTTTTTTACTAACCACTATACAAATGAAGAAACACTATACTCTGATCAGCAAAGCATTTCTGATCTAAGAAGTGTTAATGAGTTAAATAAAATCATAGAAAATCAAGCTTTGGTTAGTCTGTATAGGCTTATAGGTAGCATATCCCAGTACACTCCCTGGGTACACACATCCAAATAAGCCTGGCTTTGCAGCCTCTCCTGGGAACTATGGAGACAAATGTCTGGGTGGAGTGATGTCATATTGGACCCGACTTTAACATTAACTACACATTTTAGACTTGATACAAAGGAAGCACTATTCTACCCAACCCTCAGCTGACTTGAAAGCCACCACAACTAACATGTCATCCAAGATCAGTGATCTAAATCTGCTTTAAGGTTGATGATGAGAATTACAATCTCATCATTGTAAATCTCTTGTCCATGAAGCAGAGGTTTTTTTCCTCTCTTTAGGAGACAAGTTTTGCCAGGATTGTCTCCCATTCTAGAATTTTGGGGTCCATTCATACTAATTTGTTTTTTTTGTTGTTGTTTTTGAGACAGAGTCTCACTTTGTCACCCTTGGTAGAGTGCTGTAGGATCACAGCACCATAGCAACCTCAAACTCTTGGGTTCAAGTGATTTTCATGCCTCAGCCTCCCAAGTAGCTGTGACTACAGGTGCCCGCCACAACACCCAGCTATTTTTAGAGATGAGGTCTCACTCTGGCTCAAGCTGGTCTCGAACCTGTGAACTCAGGCAATCCACTAGCTTCAGCCTCCCAGAGTGCTAGGATTATAGGCATGAGCCACAGCACCTGGCCCATTCATATTACTTTGTATGAGAAAGTAAAGGGCCACATGCCAGGATAAGTAATCCTGTAGGTTAGTAATCTAACCTAATCTTTGGCATTCCTCTGCTATTTTGAAACTTAAACTGGATTGGGTGTGGTGGTTCATGCCTGTAATCCTAACATTCTGGATTCACCAATACAGGTGAATCGTCTGAGCTCACGAGTTTGAGACCAGCCTGAGCAAGAGCAAGTGCCATCTCTATTAAAAATGGAAAAATTAGCTGGGTGTTAGGGTGAGTGCTTATAGTCCAAGCTACTTGGGAGGTTGAAACAAGAGAATTGCTTCAGCCCAAGAGTTTGAGGTTGCTGTAAGCTATGATAGACACCATGGTACTCTACCCACGGCGACAGAGTGAGACTCTGTCTCAAAAACAAAAGATCCTCCTGAATGATTGATTTTCCCAGGAGACATAAGAATGTTGAATGCTGACACCTTTAGGTGGAATATTTAATATAGTTAAATTATTAAAAAAAAAAAAAAAAAGAAGAAGAAGAGGAAAGAATTTTTTTTTTGAGACAGAACTTCAATTGGTCACCCTGGGTAAAGTGCTGTGGCGTCACAGCTCACAGCCACCTCCAACTCCTGGGCTCAAGCGATTCTCCTGCCTCCACCTCCCAAGTAGCTGGGACTACAGGTGCCCACCACCAGGCCCAGCTATTTTTTAGTTGCAGCCATCACTGTCGTTTGGCAGGCCTAGGCTGGATTCGAACCCACCACCTCAGGTGTATGTGGCTGGTGCCTTAGCTGCTTGAGCTACAGGCACAGAGCCAAAAGAAAGAAATTTAAGCCAAAAAGAACAAATACTTTTCTGCCACTTGTCACTGTCTTGCAGTCTTACTACTGGCATCAATCAGTACCTTAATGCAGATTTGTCCTTAGCAGGGTCTAAACAGAGTTTATTCAGACAGGTATCCTTGCATGTAAAAACAGTTTTTCCTTTTCCTAAAAAGAAGTTACATTGGTCTATTGTCAAAGCTCAACCAGGTTTATCGCCCACTGTTCAAGAGGAAGCCAATAACTGAGATAGCAGGGTTTGAACAGAGAGTTTAATATCACAGATGCCATGCAAAGAAATAGGAGGAATTTCTCAAATCCATCTCCCCAAGAATTTGGGAGAAAAGGTTTTATTTTATTTTATTTTATTTTTGAGACAGAGTCTCTTTATGTCGCCCTTGGTAGAGTGCTCTGTCATCACAGCTCACAGCAACCTCCAACCCTTGGGCTTAAGCAATTCTCTTGCCTCAACCTTCCACATAGCTGGGACTACAGGAGCCCACCACAATGCCTGGCTATTTTTTGTTTCAGTTGTTGTTGTTGCGGGTTCAAACCCGCCAGCCTTGATGTACGTGGCTGGCACCATAAGCACTGAACTAACGGGTGCCGAGCCAGAAAAGGTTTTTATATAGGCATGTTTGGTAGTTTGGTAGAGGCGGCACCTGTGGCTCAGTGAGTAGGGCGCTGGCCCCATATACCCAGGGTGATGGGTTTGAATTCGGCCCCGGCCAAACTGCAAACAAAAAATAGCCAGGAATTGTGGCGGGCTCCTGTAGTCCCAGCTACTCAGAAGGCTGAGGCAAGAGAATCACCTAAGCCCCAGAGCTGGAGGTTGCTATGAGCTGTGATGCCACAGCACTCTAGCGAGGGGTACAGCCTGAGACTCTGCCCGTAAGAAATGGAAGGGGGTGGCACCTGTGGCTCAGAGAGTAGGGCGCCAGTCTCATATACCAAGGGTGGCAGGTTTGAACCCAGCCGTGGCCAAACTGCAACAACAAAAATAGCCAGGCGTTATAGCAGGCACCTGTAGTCCCAGTGACTTGGGAGGCCGAGGCAAGAGAATCATCTAAGCCCAAGAGCTGGAAGTTGCTGTGAGCTGTGACGACACAGTATTCTACCAAAGTGAGACTCTGTCTCTAAAAAAAAAAAGATAGGTTGGTAGGTAAAGGATTACACAAATTGGGTCTGCCAATTGGCTGGGTTCAGGGCAAAATTATGAGTATAGAAATCATCTTCTCATGTTGAGTCATTTTCTGGGTGGGGTCATGATACCAATTGAGCCAGTTTTTTTTGTATTGGCCACTGCTCTGTGTAAGTCAACCAATCCACAGGAATGCAAAGCCTGGAATATATCTGAAAAACTACCCTTAGGATTTGAAAAGGTGATGTTATCTATGGAGAAAGTTAAGAATCCTTATGACCATCAGTTATGTGACTCCTGAGGAGCAATTATAGAAAAGCAAATTAGAGGATAGAGACTGGTTATTATCATTTTTAGCTATATCTATGCCTTTACAAAGTTTAGGCCTATACCACAGTTTTCGCCTTGCACTCCTTTATTAGTTTCGTAAAGAATGGATTCACTACTAAGTAGCTCTTCTTACAATTCTGTTTTTTTTTTTTTTTTTTTTTTTTTTGCAGTTTTTGGCCAGGGCCAGGTTTGAACCTGCCACCTCTGGCATATGGGGCCAGTGCCCTACTCCTTTGAGCCACAGGCACTGCCCTCTTCTTACAATTCTGAAGATCAGGAGATCTTGTTTTATTTATTTATTTATTTATTTATTTATTTATTTATGTTTTTATTTTTTAGAGACAGAGTCTCACTTTGTCGCCCTCAATAGAGTGTTGTGGCATCACAGCTCACAACAAACTCCAGCTCTTGGGCTTAGGCGATTCTCTTGCCTCCACCTCCCAAGTAGCTGGGACTACAGGTGCCCACCACGCCCGGCTATTTTTTTGCTGCAGTTTGGCTGGGGCTAGGTTCGAACCCACCACCCTCGGTATATGGGGCTGGTGCTCTACTCACTGAGCTACAGGTGCCGCCTAGGAGATCTTGTTTTATTTTGCTGGCATGGCATGATATGTAGAGGGCAACCTGACAGTCATAAAACTGGGTGTCCCTGGAAAGACCTATCTGCATGAAAAGTCTAATGTGAGGTCTAAATAAGGTTATGGTGATTTATATCAAAGGTTGTAGCCAAGTACTATCTCTTGTCTCTTCCTAGGTGAACCTGGGATGTGGATGATTTCCGCTAACCATGTTCTACAGACAGATACTATCTCTGGAGTAGGAGTGGCTAGGAGTCCAGGAACTGCAACAATTTTTTATGACATCCCAGGAGTAGTGAAAACATATCGAGAGGTAAACATAAGTATTCCAGAGTTTGAGGTTGCTGTGAGCGATGATGACAACACCACACTCTACCCAGGGCAACAGAGTAAGAGTATGTCTAAAAAAAAGAAGAATGTAGGGCAGCACCTGTGGCTTAGTGGGTAGGGCACCGGCCCCATATACCAAGGGTAAGCAGGTTTAAACCTGGCCCTGGCACCAGCCACACACACCTAAACTGGCGGGTTTGAATCCAGTCTGGGCCCACCAAACAACAATGACGGCTACAACCAAAAAATAGCTAGGTGTCTGGTGGGCGACTGTAGTCCCAGCTACTTGGGAGGCGGAGGCAGGAGAATCACTTGAGCCCAGGATTTGGAGGTTGCTGTGAGCTGTAATGCCATAGCACTCTACCCAGGGCGACAGCTTGAGGCTGTGTCTCAAAAAAAAAAAAAAAAAAAGAAAGAAAAAAGAAAAAAAAAGACTTATAAGAAACAACTGGTGGGGCGGCGCCTGTGGCTCAGTAAGTAGGGGGCGCCAGCCCCATATACGGAGGGTAGTGGGTTCAAACCCGGGCCCAGCCAAACTGCAACAACAATAACAAAATAGCTGGGCATTGTGTCCGACACCTGGAGTCCCAGCTACTCAGGAGGCTGAGGCAAGAGAATGGCTTAAGCCCAGGAGTTGGAGGTTGCTGTGAGCTGTGTGAGGCCCCGGCACTCTACCAAGGGCAATAAAGTGAAACTCTGACTCTAAAAAAACAAAAAGAAAGAAACTGGTTAGGTAGGAGGAAAACTGAGAGATGCTAGTGGCCTAGAAGCTAATTTAAGAAAAATTTCTTTTTGCAGTTTTTGGCCAGGGCTGGTTTTGAACCCGCCACCTCCGGCATATGAGCCCAGTGCCCTACCCCTTTGAGCCATAGATGCCGTCCAAGAAGGCAAGAAGGTTTTTTTTATTGTTTTTTTTTTTTTTTTTTTTTTTGGAGACAGAGCCTCAAGCTGTCACCCTGGGTAGAGTACCGTGGCATCACAACTCACAGCAACCTCCAACTCCTGGGTATAAGCAATTCTCTTGCCTTAGCCTCCCAAGTAGCTGGGACCACAGGCGCCTGCCACAACACTCAGCTATTTTGTGGGTATAGTTGTCATTGTTTGGCAGGCCCAGGCTGGATTCGAACCTGCCAGCTCTAGTGTATGTGGCTGGCCCCTTAGCCACTTGAGCTACAGGTGCCACCGTAAGGAAGTATTTTAAGGAGGCAGGGAGTGATCAGTCATTTAGGTTAAGTAAGCTGAAAACTGAGAAATGATTAATGGTTTTTGCAATACAGAGACTGGATTGATGAGTAACTTCAGTGGAGAGACTGGAGTAAATGATTGGAAAACTGGAGAAGACTTGGAGGAAGTGAATATATATAGCTCCTCGAGGAGCTGGGGTTAAGTGTTTGTTTGGGGTTTTTTTTTTAAGATGAGAGAAACAATGTATTGGGAGTGATTCAGTAGAAAAAGAAATTTGATGTAAGAGTAGAGAGGAATAGGAGGGGTAGGGAGAATTTCTGCAATGATACCCTTGAGTAGGTGAGCAAGTGAAGGAGTTGACTCTATGAAGCCTTTTCTATTTCCTCCTCTCCACACCTTTTTTTTTTTTTTTTTTTTGAGACAAGAGTCTCATTTCTTCACCCTTGGTAGAGTGCCATGGTGTCACAACTCACAGCAATCTCAAACTCCTGGACCCAAGCAATTCTCCTGCTTCAGCCTCCCAAGCAGCTGGGACCACAGGTACCCGCCACAACACCCAGCCATTCCTTTGCTGCAGTTGTCATTGTTGTTCAGCTGGCCTGGCCAGGTTCAAATCCATCAGCCTCAGTCCATGTGGCTGGTGCCATAACCACTGTGCCGAACCATAACCTCATTTTCTTTATCCACTCCAGAGATGATACTTAAATTAATTCTTGAAGATTAGGAATCTGCCTGGCAGAAAAAAGGGAGAGGGCATTTTACACTAAAGGTATAGAAGTGCAAAGGCAAGTAGAGGTACACGTTTTTTAAAGAACAAAGAATAAATCAAGGTGCTTCAACATAGCGTTATAAAGTAGGGAGAAAATGTGGATATACAAAGACAAGCAGATAAATTAAGGTCAGAGTGCTAAGATTACAGGCATGAGACACCACATCAAGCCTAATAAGAGGAATTTTTTTTTTTTTTTTTTTTTTTTAGACAGAGCCTCCAGCTGTCACCCTGGGTAGAGAGCCATGGCATCACAGCTCACAGCAACCTCCAACTCCTGGGCTCAAGCAATTCTCCTGCTTCCGCCTCCCAAGTAGCTGGGACCACAGGGGCCCGCCACAACTCCGCTATTTTTTTTTTTTTTTTTTTTTTTTGGTTGTGGCCGTGGTTGTTTGGTGGGTGTGGGCTGTATTCGAACCCAACAGCTCAGATGTATGTGGCTGGTGCTTTAGCGGCTTGAGCCACAGGTGCTGAGCCTAATAAGAGGAATTTTAACAGGTATAAGAATACCTACAATATAGACTCTGCGCCTATAGCTCAGAGGCTAGGATGCCAGCCACATACACCAGAGCTAGCCAGTTCAAATGCAGCCCAGGCCAACTACGACAAAATAGCCGAGCATTGTGGCAGGTGCCTGTAATCCCAGCTACTTGGGAGGCTGATGCAAGAGAATCACTTAAGCCCAAGAGTTTAAGGTTGCTGTGAGCTGTGACGCCACGCACTCTACCGAAGGCAACATAGTGAAACTCAGTCTCAAAAAAAAAAAAAAACAAGGGCAATTGGTACTTGTATGGAACAGATGCTTTTGATGAAATATAATAAGTTATGAGGGGTGGAGAGGAAGGGAACTAGATTCTGTAAGAACATAAGTACACATTTTCTTTTGTTTTGCTGACAGGTAGTGGTCAATGCATCAAGATTAACGCTAAGTTATGACCTCAAGACTTACCTCACCAATACACCCAATTCAACTGTATTCAAGCTCTTTATCACAACTGGCAGAAGCGGTATCAATCTTAAAGGTCAGGAATCTTTTTTTTTTTTTGAGACAGAGTCTCACTTTGTCTACCTTGGTAGAGTGCTGTGGCATCTTAGCTCACAGCAACCTCAAACTCTCAGGTTCAAGCAATCCTCTTGTTTCAGCCTCCCAAGCAGCTGGGATTACAGGTGCCTGCCACAACACCCCGCTATGTTTTTAGAAGCAGGCTGGTTTCAAATTTGTGAGCTCAGGCAATCCACCTGCCTCAGCCTCCCAAGCACTGGGATTACAGGCATGAGCCACTGCACCCGACCTCGGGAATCTCTTTATATGTCTGAGTGATGCTTTCAATCGTTTTGTTTCAGAAAAGATTAAGATTATATGCAACTATAGAGCAAAAACTTACAGATGTGAGCCATCACACCTGCCCTTGTTCTTCAATTTTTAAGTACTTAATATATTTTTCACACTAGCTATTTATTAGAAATACAATCGAGGGTGGCGCCTGTGGCTCAGTAAGTAGGGCACCGGCCCCATATACTAAGGGTGGCGGGTTCAACCCTGGCCCCAGCCAGACTGAGGAAAAAAAATAGAAATACAATCTAAGTATGCACAGATAAGAATATTGATCTTTAAAAGTTTTACAGGTTATTGTACAGAGAAAAAGTACCAATGTTTCTTTATAAATCAGACAACCCATTATTGTCCAATTTCCAATTTTAAAAACAGATTACAATTTTATTTCACAATATTTCTCAAACCATAACTTGTTTTATTGATAAACCTCATGAATCAGTAGTCTCTTTGATACTGTTTATAGTTTCCAAAAGATGTAAATGGTCACTAGACTGCAGGCAATTGAGAAAGAGCTTCAACAAACTGAAACCACTAAGAAATTATACAGGGACAAATCCTTCAAACTTTAAATGGATAAGAAGTCAAAGAAATTGTACTGGGGCAAATCTTACTAACAGAATACCAGTCCCTATTCAATCAAGAATGCAACTTACTGCAGCAGATCCAACAATGGCATCAGTCCACTTCTTGATGGCAATGTAGCTCCTCTTAAGGCACCACTTGTGATCAAGTTCTTTGGCTTGAATCATAGTTTACTTATAACAAGGTGCTTCCTTGGCTGTGCTTGGTGGTTCATGCCTATAGCCCCAGCTACTCAGGAGGCTGAAGCAGGAGGATGGCTTAAGTTTGAGGCTGCAGTGAGTTATGAGCATGCCACTGCACTCTAGCCTGAGTGACAGTGAAACCTGCTCTTTTCTCCTGCCCCCCCCCCCCAATAAACATTCTGAGGCTGAAAATCTACCTCCTAACTATAGTGCTTTGTTTTAAATAGCTGGTCCAATTTCTCTATAATTTTATTCCCCCTAATTCCAAAATTCTTTGAAAAAGGATATCATGATGGAAGCCCCATGGTAGTCACTCACAAACTACATTCCTCTTTCACTTTGATTGCAGCAGAGCCAGGGCAGACAAGCTAGACCTGATGCTCTTTCTTGCTTATGTTGTTTTATGATACCAAACTGCCTCCATATAATGCTTTCCTTTTACAATTCTTATTAGTGACAAATTTCCTTCCTCTTCTCTACTTATTAGGATCCTGTACCTCAAATCAGGCCTCAGCCATTAAAAAAGAACTTCTTCCAGAGACCCTCATGCTGTGCCATGTACAATTCAGTAACACTTTACTAGACATTCCAGCAAGTAAAATCTTTCACATCCATTCTGATTTCAGCATGGAGAAAGGTAGGTTCTACCAGCTGCATCCAGTTTTCTCTGTATTTTCCTATATTTATGCCATTCTTACAGGACTGCATTTATACCTTCCATTTTCATATTGTGTGTAACTGTGGAATTATTCTCAATCAACATTTTTGTTTAATCCATTCAATAAATTTTCAACACATCTCCTAGAACACCCTGTGCTTTCCTGTTTTAACTATTTTCTTCTTTGTTAGTCCCCATTCTCTCTGTGAAGGTCTCTATCTTCATTTTTTTTTTTTTTTTTTTGACAGAGTCTCACTTTGTTGCCATCGGTAGAGTGTCATGGCATCACAGCTCACAGCAACCTCCAGATCTTGGGCTTAAGCGATTCTCTTGCCTCAGCCTTCCAACTAGCTGAGACAATAGGCGCCCACCACAACACCAAGCTTTTGTTGTTGTTGTTGTTGTTGCAGTTGTCATTGCTTTTTTAGCTGGCTGGGGCCAGGTTTGAACCTGCCACCCTCAGTATATGGGGCCGGCGCCCCACCCACCTCCCCAAGCCATTTTTTAGAGATGAGATTTCACTCTAGCTCAGGCTGGTCTGGAACCAGTAAATTCAGGCAATCCACCCACCTCACCCTCCCGGAGTGCTGGGATTATAGTGAGCCACCACGCCTGCTCTTTCACCTTTTATTCCCAGCATAAGGTTTAAATGTTTGTTGTTGAACTGAAAGATATTCAGTCTCCAAAATAGCATTAAGAGAAGTAGGAAGCCAGACACAGAGGCTCACACCTGTAATCCCAGCACTGTGGGAGGCTTAGGCAGGTGGATTGCCTGAGCTCAGGAGTTTAACACCAGACTGACCAAGAGCGAGACCCTGTCTCTAAAAATAACCAGGCATTGTGTGGCAAGCACCTGTGGTCCCAGCTACTTGGGAGCTGAGGTGAGAGAATCACTTTAGCCCAAGAGTTTGAGGCTGCTGTGAGTTATGACATCACCATACTCTACTGAGGGCAAAAAAGGGAGACTCTGTCTCAAAAAATAAAAAAAGAGAAAGTAGGCCTGGTACGGTGGCTCACATATGTAACCCAAACAATCTGAGGGGCCAAGGCATGTGGATTGCATGAGCTCAGGAGTTCCTGAGAAAAAGTGAGACCCATTTCTATTAAAAATGGAAAAATTGAAAGGGCCAAGGAAGAGGGAGGGGGAAGGTTAGGTTGGAGGGAGGGTAATGGGTGGGGCCGCCGCATCTATGGTGCATCTTAGGGTGGGTATAGGTGAAACTTACTAAATGCAGAATACAAATGCCTACATACAGAAATACATAAGAAAATACCATGAAGGCTACGCTGAACAGTTTGATGAGAATACTTCAGATTGTATATGAAAGCAACACATTGTACCCCTTGATTGCACTAAGGTACACAGCTATGATTTAACAATAAAAATAAATTTAAAAAAAAAAGGAAAAATTAACCAAGCATGATCATGGGCGCCTATAGTCCCAGCTACTTGGGAGGCTGAAGTAAGAGAATCACTTGAGCCCAAGAGTTTGAGGTTGCTGTGAACTGATACCACAGCACTCTACCCAGGGTGACAGAGTGAGAGTATCTCAAAAACAAACAAACAAACAAAAAAAAAACCCTGTGAAAGAGATTCATTTTTGTTCTGAAAACATGGGGACAGATGGAAATTATGAATGCCCACCTTGGCTCGGTGCCTGTGGCTCAAGTGGCCAGGGTGCCAGCCACATACACTTGAGCTGGTGGGTTTGAATCCAGCCTGGGCCCACCAAAATAACAATGATGGCTGCAACCAAAAAATAGTCAGGCATTGTGGTGGGTGCCTGTTACAATTCAGTAACACTTGGGAAGCAGAGGCAGAATTGCTTGCACCCAAGAGTTGGAGATTGCTGTGAGCTGTGATGCCATAGCACTCTACTCAGGGCGACAGCTTGAGGCTCTGTCTCAAAAAACAAACAAATGCCCACCTTATTTCAAAGGCTGGGAAAAATGGGCCCACAATGAGGAAGGAATTCTCTCAAAACTAGACCGTCTCAAAAGAAAAAAAGTGTTTGAGGTTGCTGTGCACTAGGACACTGTAACCCTTACCCAGGGCGACACAAAGATGGCCTCCAAAAGAAAAAAATAATAATTTTACAGATCTAGTGGTAGAATATAGGATGGATAAGATGAATAGGAGGCAAGGAGACTAGTGAAGGGCTTGCTGTAATAATCCAGGCATAAATTGATGAGGGTCTAGACTAGAGTAACAGAAAAATACTAATAGAAGGGACAAAGGTCAGAAGACAAGAATAAGGACAGCATCTGTGGCTCAGTGAGTAGGGCGCAGGCCCCATATACCGAGGGTGGTGGGTTCAAACCCGACCCCAGCCAAAATGCAACAAAAAATAGCCTGGCATTGTAGCAGGTACCTGTGGTCCCAGCTACTCTGGAGGCTGAGGCAAGAGAATCACCTAAACCCAAGAACTGGAGGTTGCTGTGAGCTGTGACGCAATAGCGCTCTACCGAGGGTGACAAAAGACTCCGTCTCTTAAAATAAAAAGAGTAGCTAGATATAGGTTTGAAGAATGTCAAAAGACAGCTCAGTTTTCAAGGTGGGTAACTAGCCAAACAATACTATTAACAGAAATAATGACATCAAAAGGTGATTTGATAGAGAAGTGATTACCCATGCTTAAAGCTTTTCTTTTACAAATCCTTTCCTGATTTCATCAACACTGACTACTTCATATTGTCTCCAGTCCTTAATTTCCTACTGTGCTATATTAAGACTCCCTGCCATGCTGAGTAAGGATGGTATTTTTTTTTTTTAAGGATGGTATTCTTAAGCAACAAGTTCAAGCAAGTGCAGTTATGGATTTCCTGGGACTGGCTTTTTTTTTTTTGGCCGGGGCTGGGTTTGAACCCACCACCTCCGGTATATGGGGCCAGCGCCCTACTCCTTGAGCCACAAGAGCTACCCCCATGGCCTTTTTTTTTTCTTTTGGTATCCTCTCCATAGAGGCCAATACTCAAGAGTTCACATTTTCTTTTGCTGTATTTGCATGTGTTTTTCCTTACTATCCTGATTCATTTGGCTCAGTAGAACCTCTGAACCTTCCTGCTCAGTTTCCCCCTTTTTTTTCAGGGATTTATGTCTGCCTAATCAAGGTTCGACTACAATCAGAGGAGCTTCTCCAGGCCCTGAGCATGGCTGACACCTCAGTATATGGGTGGGCCACTCTGGTCAGTGAACGCAGCAAGAATGGAATGCAAAGAATCCTCATTCCTTTCATTCCTGGCTTTTATATTAACCAATCAGAACTGGTTCTTAGCCATAAGGATGACATCAGTGAGATAAGAGTACTGGGAGTGGATAAAGTTCTTGAGAAGCTAACGGTATGTTAAACATTGAACCAAAAATGAAGAAGAGATCAGGAATTTGATAAAAGGGATTTTCATTCTTCCAAGGGTGAAGAAAGTTACTCAGTGACTTGATAAATCACCATAGGAAATTCCTCAATTGAATGTATTATACCTGTCTCCTTCATAGTGCCAGGCAGACACCCAGAGTCTGAATCCAGGTCATGAGCTTTATCAGTACAGAAGACAACTCCAGTGCTACTTTTAAATAATCTTCAGAGTCTGGTTTAAAAGTTTTTTTGAGGCCAGGCACGGTGGCTCATGCCTGTAATCCCAGCACTCTGGGAGGCCAAGGCAGGTGGATTGCCTGAGCTCAGTTCAGAGACCAACCTGAGCAAGAGACCCCATCTCTGAAAAAGCCAGGCATTGGCTCGGTGCCAGCCACATACACCTGAGCTGGCAGGTTAGACTCCAGCCTGGGCCTGCCAAACGACAGCTGCAACCAAAAAAATAGCCAGGCACTGTGGTGGGTGCCTGTAGTCCCAGCCACTTGGGAAACAGAGGCAAGAGAGTTGCTTGAGCCCAGGAGTTGGAGGTTGCTGTGAACTGTGATGCCACAGCACTCTACCCAGGGCGACAGCTTGAGGCTGTCTCAAAAAAAAAGAAAGAAAGAAAAGCCAGGTGTTGTGGTTGGCACCTACAGTCCCAGCTACTGGGGAGGCTGAGGCAGGAAATCACTTGAGCCCAAGAGTTTGAGGTTGCTGTGAGCTATGCTGCCAATGTACTCTAGAGAGTGACAAAGTGACTCAAAAAAAAAAAAAAAAAAGTGTTTGAAGCCTATTCTTTTCTCACAGCTCATTTTCTTCCCTTATCTTTCAACATATCTAAGGGGGTAAAAACTAAATCGTAACAATTCTTAATGTTTGAGATTGGAACATATTGACACAAAACTGATTTTTCCTCTTTTAGACAAGTGCTGTTTTATCTTTTCTTCAAGGTCTTCTCCAGCTCTCCACTTTTAGTAGTCTCTGGCGGTAGGCACTCTCCCCTTACTCCTGGCCTGGCCATCTACTCTGTAAGAGTGGTCAACTTCACTTCCTTCCAGCAGCCAGCATCACCTGTTTTCATCAACATTTCCTGTATGCTTACCAGTCAAACTGAGGCAGTGGCAGTGAGAGTTATGAAAGATAAGTCAAGTGCAGGTGAGCATTGGAGGAACCTATGTTTAATCTAGAGGAAAGAAAGAAAACAGAACGTATGGTTACACCTATGGTCAACTATGGTCCAAAACTTTTAAAAAGAACTTTGTAACGAGTTCCTAAGTTTTAAAATAGCCCAGTGCAGCTGGGTGTGGTGGCTTATACCCGTAATCCTAACACTTTGGGAGGCTGAAGCAGGTGGATTGTTTGAGCTCAGAGGAGTTCAGAGACCAGCCTGAGCAAGAGCCAGACCCTGTCTGTAAGCAGCTGGGACTACAGGCGCCCGCCACAATGCCCAGCCATTTTTTTTTTTGGGGGGGGGGAGACCGGGAACTTTTTTTTTTTTTTTTTTTGTAGAGACGGAGTCTCACTTTACCGCCCTTGGTAGAGTGCCATGATGTCACAGGACTCACAGCAACCTCCAGCTCTTGGGCTTCCGCGATTCTCCTGCCTCAGCCTCCCAAGCAGCTGGGACTACAGGCACCTGCCACAACGCCCGGCTATTTTTTCACTGCAATTCCGCCAGGGCTGGGTCTGAACCCGCCACCCTCGGTATATGGGGCTGGCGCCCTACTCACTGAGCCACAGGCACCACCCGGGAGACAGGGATCTTGCTCTAGCTCATGCTGGTGTCCAACTAGTGATCTCCCATCCAAGTACTAACCAGGCCCGACCCTGCTTAGCTTCCGAGATCAGACGAGATCGGGCGCGTTCAGGGTGGTATGGCCGTAGACAAACTAGTGATCTCAAGGTGACTTGCCCACCCCAACATTCCAGAGTGCTGGGATTGTAGGTGTGAGCCACAGTGCCCACCCTAGCATATCTTTTTAAGGGGAAAGCCTTTTTTTTTTTTTTTTGAGACAGAGCCTCAAGCTGTTGGCCCTGGGTAGAGTGCAGTTACATCACAGCTCCCAGCAACTTCCAACTCCTGCGCTCAAGCATTCTCCTGCCTCCACCTCCCAAGTAGCTGGGACTACAGGTCCCAGCCACAGTGCCCGGCTATTTTTTGGTTGCAGCGTCATTGTTGTTTGGCGTGCCTGGGCTGGATTCAAACCCGCCAGCTCTGGTGTATATGGCTGGCGCCTTAGCCACTTGAGCTACAGAGACCAAGCCACTTTTTAACATTTTGATAATTTTATAATATAATCATATCACAAGTTAAACTTTTTATATTTCAGTTAACTATACTTTAATAGAATGGGTTTCTTTCATTCCTATGTTATGCATTTAAAAACATTCTGAGATGGTAAGGCGCCTGTGGCTTAAGCGGCTAAGGCGCCAGCCACATACACCTGAGCTGGCATGTTCGAATCCAGCATGAGCCCACCAAACAACAATGGTGGCTGCAACAAAAAATAGCCAGGCATTGTGGCAGGCACCTGTAGTCCCAGCTACTTGGGAGGCAAAGGCAGGAGAGTGCTTGAGCCCAGGAGTTGGAGGTTGCTATGAGCTGTGATGCTACAGCACTCTACCCAGGGCGACAGCTTGAGGCTCTGTCTCAAAAATAAATAAATAAATAAATAAATAAATAAAACCATTCTGAAATAAGATCCATAGGCATGGCTCGGCGCCTATAGCTCAAGCAGCTAAGGCACTAGCCACGTATACCAGAGCTGGTGGGTTCAAATCCAGCCCGGGGCCTGCCAAACAATAACTACAACCAAAAAATAGCTGGGCATTGTGACAGGCACCTGTAGTCCCAGCTACTTGGGACGCAGAGGCAAGAGAATCACTTAAGCCAGGAGTTGGAAGTTGCTGTGAGCTGATGCCACGGCACTCTACCCAGGACGAGTTTGCAGCTGTCTCAAAAGAAAAAAAGATCCACAGGCATCACCAACCTTGCCTATGGCACAAAAATTTGCTGAGGGCGGGGCAAGGTGGCTCTCGCCTGTAATTCCAGCACTCTAGGCGGCAGAAGTGGAGATTGCCTGAGCTCATAGGTTCTAGACCAGCCTGAGCTAGATTGAAACTTCATCTCTAAAAATAGGCAGGCATTATGGTGGGCACCTATAGTCCCAACTACTTGGAAAACTAAGGCAAGAGAATCCCTTGAGCCTAAGAGTTTGAGGTTGCTGTGAGATATGACACCACAGCACTCTTACAAGGGCAACAAAGTGAGACTCTGTAGTCCAAAATCATTAAATAGTACTTCAGAAATAAAAAACATGGTAAATACTGCAGAAAAAGACCAGATTCAGGCTGAGACGGGTAGATCGCATGAACTGAGGAGTTTGAAGCTGGCCTGAGCAAGAGTGAGACCCCATCTCTAAAAAAAGTAGCTGGGTGTTATGGCAGGCACCTGTAGTCCCAGCTACCTAGAAGGCTGAAGCAAGAGGATCACTTAAGCACAAGTTTGAGGTTGCAGTGAGCTATGACATTACAGCACTCTATACTGGGGAAAAGAAAGTAAGACTGTTTGAAAAAAGAGAAAAAAACCACATTCAAAAAATAAAATAAATAATAAAAAAGCACATTCAAGACAGGACCCAATCAGGAAAAGTCCGGTATAACCAGCATATCAAATGCATGCAATAATACTGGAAAAGTTAAAGTCAAAAGCGTTGAACAGTGGTACCTGATCAAAGATTAGATTTTGCTTTGTGAATCCTCAAATTATTCCTGAGTGAGGTAGTTGAAAATATGACAGTACAGCTGGGAAGTGAAGACCAGTTTAGAGGTTAGTGGTAGAGGGCCTAGAGATGTTGAATAGAAACTTGGGATGACTACCTGGTAACCAATTATGTGGGAAGGCATGAAATTCAGTAAGTTTATTTCTGGACAATGAAGAGTTTGAAATTACCAAATGCAGATTCCACATATCCTTCAAAAACACAAGTTTTATTGAGAGTAAGATTAGATAAAGTAAGAATGCTTGGTAGAAATGACATCCTGAATAGGACAAGGTTACCATGGATATTCAAGAAATGTTAGGGGCGGCGCCTGTGGCTAAGTGAGTAGGGCACCGGCCCCATATGCCAAGGGTGGTGGGTTCAAACCCAGCCCTGGCCAAACTGTAACAAAAAAATAGCCAGGCATTGTGGCGGGCTCCTGTAGTCCCAGCTGCTCGGGAGACTGAGGCAGGAGAATCGAGGAAGCCCAAGAGCTGGAGGGAGGTTGCTGTGAGCTGTGACGTCAAGGCACTCTACCGAGGGCAGTAAAGTGAGACTCTCGTCTCTACAAAAAAAAAAAAAAATGTTTCAGGCTCGGCACCTGTAGCTTAGCAGCTAGAGGGCCAGCTGCATACACTAAAGCTGGCAGATGAACACAGCCCAGGCCTGCCAAACAACTACAACCAAAAAATAGCTGGGCGTTGTGGCAGGTGCCTGTAGTCCCAGCTACTTGGGAGGCTGAGACAAGAGAATCGCTTAAGCCCAAGAGTCTGAGGTTGCTGTGAGCTGTGACTCAACAGAACTCTATGGTGGACAACATAGTGAAACTGTCTCAAAAAAAAAAAAAAAAAAAAAGTTTCGGGTTAAATGGATCAGAATTATAAATTCAATCAACAAGAATAAGTTTGGAGCAGTGCCTATAGCTGAAAGGAGTAGGGCGCTGGCCCCATATGCCAGAGAAGGTGGGTTCAGACCCAGCCCCAAAACCTGCCAAAAAAAAAAAAAAAAAAAATAGTAAGTGTGGGAAAGGAAACTGTGGTTACTACGCATGAGCGATACAAGCAGCATTTTAACGTAGCAGAGGACTTGAAGTGTCCTTTGTAATCTGAGAGGAAGAAATAATAGGCTTAAGAGTTGGAGAACTTTTGTTTTTGGCCAGGGCCAGTGCCCTACTCCTTTGAACTGCAGGTGCTGCCCAATTTTTTTTCTTTTTTTTTTGCAATTTTTGGCCAGGGCTGGGTTTGAACCTGCCACCTCTGGCATGTAGGGCCGGTTCCCTATTCTGTTGAGCCACAGGCAAGGCTCCCGCCCAGTTTTTTTTTTTTTTTTTTTTTTGAGACAGAGCCTCAAGATGTCACCCTAGGTAGAATGCTGTAACATCACAGCTCACAGCAACCTCCTGGGCTCAAGTGAGTCTCCTGCCTCTGCCTCCCAAGGAGCTGGGACTACAAAGCACCCACCACAACGCCCAACGGCTGTTTTTTGGTTGCAGCTGTCGTTGTTTGTCGGACGGGGCTGGATTTGAACCAGCTAGCTCAAGTATATGTGGCTGACGCCTTAGCCATTTGAGCCACAGGCGCTGAGCCTGGAGAACTTTATTACCCTGGAGATAAGAGGTCAAAAAAGGTGGAGAAGCCAAATATATTTCACACCTGCAGCCCTAATCTTTCTGGCTAGGCCTGGGTCAACTACTTCTCTTGAACACATGTATTTTTATTTTTATTTTTTTTAAGAGGGAGTCTTACTGGGTCACCCTTGGTAGAGTGTCTGGCATCACAGCTCATAGCAACTTCCAGCTCTTGGGCTTAGGCGATTCTCTTGCCTCAACCGCCCAAGTAGCTAGGACCACAGGCACCCACCACAATGCCCGGCTATTTTTTGTTACAGTTTGGCCAGGGCCGGGTTTGAACCTGCCACACTTGGTATATGGGGCCCGGCGCACTACTCACTGATCCACAGGCACCACCCAGCTACATGTATTTTTAAATGCAGCATCTGCCCTGGATGTTATTAAGTAAAATTTTTATCTTGTTTTGCGATGACCAATACACAGATCAATACGAAGATTCAACCATCTTCAAGCGATTCATTGGTTCTTACCAGATCCTCCTCTTTACCCTTTTTGCAGTGTTGGCATCAACAGCTTTCATCTTTCTAGGTAAGGAGTCGTTATATTCAGCACCATGGACTTTGACTTGGATACTGCCTTCATTTCATTTCCCAAACTGAATGAGGATGAAAATTAGCTGTTTATCACATATAATTTATGACAAGTGGTTGAAACTGAGTTAGCCTCCCTAACCCTTGTCACCTACTCCTCTTCAATTCTTAACTCCTCTTAAACCATGAAAGACTCTAAATCAGGAACCACTGTACCATCTTGACAGCTTTTGCTGCAATTAATAGCTAAAGACGGTTAAAGTAATACATCCCTGTTGTCCGTTATCTGCATTTCCATCTTTGAACCAGAAATTGAGTGAAAATATCCCCGTAATGGGTCAAGTAAAAATTTCCTATTATTACTATTACTCTGAAGCATTATGGCTTCCACAGTATTAACCAGACATTTTTTTTTTTTTTATATCTCCCTTGTCTTTTTTCTAGCATATAATGCCTTCCTCAACAAGATACAGACTGTTCCAATTGTATATGTACCAACTCCAGGACCACAGTCAGGTAAACCACCACTGACTTCATCTCTGAAAAAATATACACGATTTAATTCATTGAAGCCTTCTTCTTTCCCCCTTCTAGGTTCTTACACTTCCACATATTCTCCCCCTCCTTTCATGAATCCACAAGCCCCACTGGCCCAGAGTCGACTACAACATTGGTTATGGAGTATAAGGCACTAACTCATGCTTAGACAAGTCCCCTTTAACTGCAGAGGAATGGTGATTTCTAGCTCTGAAAAAGGAACCTAACAGTAATCTCTACGCTAAGCCTCTAAAAACAAGGCTTCTGGGAACTGTAAATAAAGGACCCTAAGCGGTTTTATTTTTTAATTAATGTGTTGGATTGTGTTATAAAGGTTCACCGTCTGTTCTTAACAAAACACGAAGAGAAAAATCTCATTTATACAGTATCCCAGTTTAAAAATCAAACTCTGAAGATGTATCCAAAAAGCCTAGTGGTTAAAACTGTTCCAAATGGATTTTTTAAGTATTTGGTCACTTACTTGCCCCAAATGACTCTAATATTCCACTCTTCTGGTTGCCCCTGAATACCTGAGGCAGGAACTTCCTAGCAGTTAAACAAGACAACAAACAAGATATATCCAAAATGCCTTTATTGGGATGGTTTCCCATTCATTCAAGCAGGGTACTTTCAGTGCTGCTTCCTTCTGAAGGAACATCCTGTAAGAAAAAGTTTCAGAGATTAGCGTTAGTACCTTGCCCACCCCTACAAAACAAGCAGATGCCTGGTGATCCATCCACATAAATCTACATCATTACTTTTCTCAACTCCCTAAGTTACCTAATCATTTATATTACTTCTGTGGCTGCATATCACCTTGAGCCCATATAAAACCCTTTTATCACCCATCCATCCCAACTTTACATGTTTACAAATACATGACTTCTGGTAAAAACTGCTTTTCCAAAAAGTAAACTACCAAATCTAAAACTGTCTCTTTACAAGACAGTCTCAAAATTAACACTATACATGATCCTACTCACCATAAGATTCGATGCCTTTAACTTTTAGTAAACAGTTAAAGATTCAAACCCCAAATCACAACATTAAGCCATTTACCTTCTGTAAGCCTTGCTTTTCCTCCTGTAGGCTGGCAGAGGACAGTAGAGCAACCAACACACAAAACTACTGTTTGTGCATGGCTAAACACCGTGGTGATTTTGTAGCATCCTGGGGGGAGGGGGGGCCACGAAGCAGCAAAAGAGTTAACGTTTATCCCCTTATTATTCCCATAGCTTTCCTTAACATTTTAAGCCCAACTCATCTCATTCATTAGTTTTCTACCACAAATAGAAAAGTTTACATATAGAATTTTAATGAGAGATTACTCTGAATTGAATCATGTCCTACAAAATTTACGACCTTGACAATCTAGTACCTCCGAATTACAAGAAAATCAAGGACAGTCTTACAGGATAATTAAGTAAAGCTGCTGGGCTGCATCCCGGGTACAACATAGCTCACACTACGACTTCTTCTGCCTGGTGAAGCCCAGCGCTGCGCCACCAAACCTCCCCCTTACCTGGGCATTTCACGTCCATGAAGTAGGAGTTGGGGCTCTGCACCAGGCGCTTCTTCTTGTGTTTCCTCTTTTCCTCTTCTGGAGAGGGATGAAGGAGATCCTTTGCGAGCTAAGAGGAGCAGAAATGCATAGATTTAGAAACCAATGGCGAAAATGAGATGACGGAAAACAGCCCCCGCAATCACACACCGGGGAAAGCTCGCCCCGCGCGGCCCCTGGTGTCTGCGCAGCCGGGCCGCCATCTTATCTCCGCTCCGCTCGCGTCTATGCGGGCGGCCCTGGGCCTCTGCGGTCCCTGGAGTTACTGTCCTAAGTGCGGAAGGTTAATGAGGACCCTCTGAGATCCGAAATCAGCGTGAGGGGAGCGGGCGGACAGACGAGCGAGATCTCCGCCGCAACCTGCACCAAGAGACTCACAGGCATATTGGCGTGTGGAGGCCGTCACCGCCGGAAAAGGGGCGGGCGCGCAAATCCTGCTCCTTATATGCGGCGTCCTACAGGAAGTGACGCACCGCGCTCGTGCAGCCATGTTTGGAAGGTCCTGCGCTCTGGCTGCCACCGGGCGGGAGAGGGAGGTCTCTAACGGTAGTTACCACACGGCTGTATTGGCTTGTGAGGAGGTTAGCTGGCCTCCTTGACGTCTGCGTTTCATTACTACTGACGGGGGTAAATGGGGACTTTGAAAGTTTTGTGGCACGCTTTAACAGTTAAGCCTGATAAATAGGAATGGTTGAGGTAAACGAACCATATCTGAGACTCTTTCAATTACCCATAATCGTAACTATGTTTCTGTTGGTTTAGTTTAACCCTATGTAGTAATAAAGTATGTAAATATGAAGAAAAGGGCTCGGCACCTGTAACTCAGTGGATAGGGCGCCAGCCACTTACACCAGCTGGGCCGCCGAACCACAATGTCAACCGCAACTAAAAACCAGCCGGGCGTTGTGGCGGGCGCCTGTGGTCCCGGCTACCTGGGAGGTGGAGGCAGGATACTCGCTTGAGCCCAGGAGTTGGAGGTTGCTGTGAGCTGTGATGCCATAGCACTCTACCCAGGGCGACAGCTTGAGGCTCTGTCTCAAAAAAAAAAAAGATGTAAATATGGTAACAGGTATATGGATATAGATTATTTTCCACCTGTATGGTTATGGTCTTAGAAAATTCTCTAAAAATTGAATTGTTGAAAAAAATTCAATTGTTGAATCAAGACTAGGGATACTGAGAAGTACTACTCAGCTGACTTCCAATAAAGTTTTGCAAGTTTACAATCCCACATTCTTTTCCACACATTGACTTCCTTGCCAGAGAATGAAAAGGAAGACATTGTCTTCTGTAATAATAATGACCAACGGCTTAAGGAAGTGTCCAATCTGCAGCCCATGGGCTACATGCTGAGTTATTTTTTGTTGTTGTTGTTGCTGCGTTTTTTTTTTTTTTTTTTTTTGGGGGGGGGGGGTTTGCAGTTTTTGGCCGGGGCTGAGTTTGAACCCACTACCTCTGGCATATGGGGCTGGCACCCTACTCCTTTGAGCCACAGGCGCCGCCCTGTTTTTGTTTTTGTTTTTGGAGACAGAGTCTCATTTTGTCTCCCTCAGTAGAGTGCTATGGCATCAGCTCACAGCAACCTCCAACTCCTGGGCTTAGGCCATTCCCTTGCCTCAGCCTCCCAAGTAGCTGGGACTACAGGAGCGGGGCCACAACGCCTGGCTATTTTTTGTTGCAGTTTGGCCAGGCCAGGTTCGAACCCACCACCCTTGGTATGTGGGGCTGACACCCTACCCAGTGAGCTACATGCACTGTCCCCAGCTCTTTTTAGAGACAAGGTCTCACTCTTGCTCAGAGTGGTCTTGAACTCATAAGCTCATGATTTTTTGTTTGTTTGTTTTGAACAGATTGTCACTCTGAGACTAGAGTGCCATAGCATATAGCTCACAGCGACCTCAAACTCCTGGGCCCAAGAGGAGTATCTGAGACTACAGTTGCCTACAACAACACACCACTAGGTATTTTTTCTATTTGCATTTGGTTAGTCTCAAACTCCTGAGCTTAAGCAATCCACTAGCCTCTGCCTCCCAGAGTGCTGGGATTTCAGGCAAGAGCCACCACATGCTGATTTTGTGAGGATATTTTTTGCTTATCTGTGGTGTCAGATATGAAAAGTATGTGGGTATCTTATTTTAGCTAATTAGCTTTCTTTCGTGTTTGTGTAGTTAATGTATGGTGGAAGACAACTCTTGTTCTTCCAATATGTGGAAGAGAAAAAAAAAAAAAGGTCAGACACTGCTGGTTTAGAATGTCCATTTGTAGGACTGGACGAGGGAGCTCATTCAATCCTACCTAGCACTGTGGGAGGCCCAGGCTGGTGGATTGCCTTAGCTCAGGAGTTTGAGACTAGCCTGAGCAAGAGCTTGACCCTGGGCTCGGTGCCCGTAGCTCAGTGGTTGTGGCGCTGGCCACATACACCAGGGCTGGAGCTGCTGGAAAGAAACAGCCAGGACCCAGATTGAAAGTACTAGCTTGCAAGATGTGAGGCTCACTAGAGGTGTAGGAGAGCCTCCCACAACCCTTGTAGTGCTATTTATTGAGGGGATAACAGGTGTGAAGAGTGCTGTGTAATGATGTACAGGAGCTACATGCTTAAAGACCACAAAAGGAAACTATAGGCTTACTCCACAACTCCCTCAAAAAAAAGAAAAAAAAAAGAGAGAGAAACCAAAAAACTGATTCCAGTCCACTGCTGATAGGTCAGAGAAACCTCTGAGAAACTGGAGGAAGTGACATTTAGGAAATCTGAAAGACAAGGAGCCAGCCAAGCACATGTCTGGGAGAAGAGCATTTTAGGCTGAGGAAAGAGCCTGTGAATACAAAATCCAAGGCCAGAACATGCCTGGCATAACTGAGGGGAAAGGCATTGTTTCTGGGGCTTTGAGAGCTAAGCAGAGTGCAGTGCCAGGTGGCACCTGTGGCTCAAGGACTATGCCACTGGCCCCACATACCAGGGCTGGTGGGTTTAAACCTGGCCCTGGTCAAAAACTGCACAAAAAAAAAAAAAAAAAAGGAAAAGAAAAGAGTGCTATGCAGCTGGGCACCCATAGCTCAATGGTTAGGGTGCTGGCTACATGCTCCAGGGCTGGTGGGTTTGAACCCAGCCTGGGCCTGCTTTAAAAAACTGTTATGAGAATATTTCAGATTGTATATGAAACCCGCACATTGTACCCATTGATTGCACTAATGTACACAGCTATGATTTAACAATAAAAGTAAATAATAAATAAATAAATAAATAAAAGCAAATAAACAAAAGGGCGGTGCCTGTGGCTCAAAGGAATAGGGTACCAGCCCCATATGCCTGAGGTGGTGGGTTCAAACCCAGCCGCAGCCAAAAACTACAAAAAACCCACAAAGGGTGCTATAATACAAGAGTCCCCTGAAAGCAGGAATACGTCAGCATAAGCATAGCTCAGAGACATGAGGAAGAATAATATATCACTGGAGATGAAAGGTCCACATCCAGGCAAAATAGCCTTTTATTTATTTATTTATTATTCGATACACAGTTCAGAGCAACATCCAACTCTTGAGCCCATGTGATTCTTTTTTTTTGAAACAGAGCCTCAAGCTGTCACCTTGGGTAGAGTGCTATGGCATCACAGCTCATAGCAACCTCAAACTCCTGGGCTCAAGCGATTCTCCTGCCTCCGCTTCCCAAGTAGCTGGGACTACAGGTGCCCGCCACAACGCCCAGTTTTTTTTTTTGTTGTTGTTGCAGCCGTCATTGTTGTTTGGCAGGCCCAAGCTGGATTTGAACCCGCCAGCTCAGGTGTATGTGGCTGGCGCCTTAGCCGCTTGAGCCACAGGCGCCGAGCCCCAAGTGATTCTCTTGCCTTAGTCTCCCGAGTAGCTGGGACTACCGGTGCCTGGCACAACCCTAGCTATTTTTTGTTGCAGTTGTCATTATTGATTGGCAGGCCCGGCCCGGGCTCGAACCCGCCTGCTCCGGTATATGTGGCCGGAGCCGTAACCATTGTGCTACGGGTGCCGAGGCCAAAATAAGCTTAAAAAAAAAAATGTATTTTTATCAGAATAATCCATGGAAATTAAAGAGTAATTTAAAGAATAGCTACGACGTGGTTTGGTTGGTGAGGTAAAATCGAGAACACACGTGGAGCTTGAAGCGATAACGAGAGGGGGAGATAACATGAGAGTAGTTTGTGTCTCCGAAGGAACAAATATGGGCACAGAATGTGACAAGGGCATGGGAAATGTCCAAGGATGCCTTTTAACAATCGGTAAATATTTCTATCCAAGGACAAGTCTACGGACCCACTGTTAGGAAAGCAAACATTTTGCGTTTTTGTTTCCGAAGGTAGCAATAAACGTGTTTCTTGATAGCCATGGTCTCCGTATTCAGCTTCCGCGCTGCCAAGGACACACATTCACAGGGGGTCAGTGAGATGTCAGGATGTTCACGTGAAGAATGATTGATTGCGTCCTAGCTTGTCTTCTCGAGCCGTCCGGTCAGAGGAGCCCCACGCAGGGCCCCGGATGCGCGGGGACAGGCGGGCGGGCGGGGCCGGCGTCCACGCAACGCCGCTGGGTCCCGGCAGGGGGCGCGCTGAAGCCGCGCGCCGCCCTCACTCCCGGCCCTGGGCTCTTGGAGAGCGCCAGGATCTGCAGCTTGGAGGGCCGGAGACCCTGGCGCTGGGTTCTCAGGACTGCCTTCTGCACAGCCCCCCGAAACCCGGCGTAGCCCAACTTCTACCTTCCTGGAACAGCCCTCTAAAAAGCAGTCTCCAGTGCCATCCCACCTTCAGCCTGATTCCTAAAACCTTGCCCTTGTCCTAATCCCTCTAACATTCCTCTTCCCCCCCTTCGTGCTTCAAACTCACTTAACCTTTGCCTGACCTCTCTGGGCCAAGGATGGAAGAGGCGATGCTAGTTAGCCAAAGGTCTGGGGGGCGGCTGGGGAGACCGGCGCATATAAACTGGGACGGCCCCGGAGGGCGTTCACGGGCGGGCGGGGCTCTGGGGGCGCGGCCCTGCTGGTTCCCGGAGCCTGGGCGGGCAGAGCGAGGAAAGCGCCTTTCCGGCCAGGGCTCTCTCGGCCGACGCTCCAATCCTGCCTCACCGGCCTGGTCGCTGCCCCGCCTCAACCCCGGCTCCCCCAGTGTCCGCCATGGCCAAAGCCTACGACCACCTCTTCAAGTTACTGCTGATCGGTGACTCCGGAGTGGGCAAGACTTGTCTGATCATTCGCTTTGCAGAGGACAACTTCAACAATACGTACATCTCCACCATCGGTGAGCCCACTGGCCCCCAATGCTCCCCCGGACCTCATCCTCAGTCTTCTAGATTACTAGTAACCCCACTTTTCAATCCCTTGGAGTAAGACTCCTAAATTGCAGTCCCTCAAACTCTGTTTCAAATCCACCCATCCCCATACATGTCTGGATGGTATCCAAACCTTTAACCTCTCTAAACCCTCCAGGTAACTTTCAGTAGCTGCCAGCCCTTTGTTTTCTTGATAACATCTCCCTAGTATCCCCAAATCCACACAAGCCCTTCTCCATTTCCCTCTTAACTCTTTTCCCACCCCATGTCCACCCAGAACTCCCCTGATCCACTCTCCACATTTCCTATATTCCTCTCCCTTGATGTCTGTCTCCCAGTTCTGCTGGCCTGCTGTCTGTGAGCTTTAAACTCCCATGGCGTCCCTACCTTACCACCTAGTTTCCGGTCTTCCTGCTCCTCAGTTTAAGCATCAGGGAAGGTTGAACAGAGTGGGTGGATGTGCTGGAGGGCGGCCCAAGGATTGTGATCATGAACATGCAGTCAGTATGGTGAGGAAAGTGGAAATGAGGGGACTTTTGGAGCCTCTGTGACTCAGCCTGGTGACACATCTCCCTGGGGTCCCCCAACAGCCCCCCCCACCCCCCCCAAAGCAGGTACCTAAGTTGCTGAGAACCTTGTCTCTTCTCCTTTCTCATCTTTCTTTATCTCTGGCTTGGAAAGTAAGACAGGAAGTAACTCAGAACAATTCTGTTACAGAGAAATAATGCCCGCCCCTCTTTCCTAATTCAGTCCCAGGAGGAATACTTTTTAGCCTTAGAATTTCATAGCTCTGAGCTTGGCCCACTAGTCAATTCACATAGACTGACATCACCTACTTTTTTCCTTACTCTTTAAAAGAGGGTGGATGAAGTACCAAGAGTACAGGGCTCTAAAAAACAGAAGGGAAGAAGTAAGGAAAGTAATATTGGGGGGGGGGACAGAGACTGAATTGAGAGGGTTGTCAGCTGACATAGCTGAGTGAACTCTATGGTGGCATGAGGGTCTTAAGCCCCCTGCAGACAGGACTGGAGTGGTGGCTCACACCTATAATCCTAGCACTCTGGCAGGCCAAGGCAGGTGGATTGCTTGAGCTCATGAGTTTGAGACTAGCCTGAGACCCCATCTCTACTAAAAATAGAAAAACTCTACTCGGGAGGCTGAGACAAGAGAATTGGCTAAGTTCAAGAGCTGGAGGTTGCTGTGAGCTGTGCTGCCACAGCACTCTACCGAGGGTGACAAAGTGAGACTCTGTCTCTAAAAATAAATAAATAAATAAAATAAAATGAAAATAGAAAAACTTAGGCAGGAGGATCACTTGAGCCCAAGAGTTGGAGGTTGCTATGATGCACTCTACCCAGGGTGACAGCTTGAGACTCTGTCTCAAAAAAAAAAAAAAAAAAAAAACCAGAGCGCCCTGCAGAATTTTTATCACCTTCTCTCCTCCAAAATCTAAGTGAAAACCATATTCTTGTTATGCAAGTAGAGCTTCAAGAACTAGCACATGGCCTCAGAGGCTAAGGCAGAAGGATTGCTTCAGGTCAGTTTACAGCCAGACTGGGCAATATAGTGAGACCCCGTATCTAAAAAGAAAAGAGAAAAATACAATTTAAGGAAAATTCTCTAGTTCTGCATTTCCAACAAGATTGCTCCCCTGGGTAATTTCTGGCATTGCTACTCTCCTCTGTTCCTGTCTTTCCCACCACACACACACATACACACATGCATGCACACTCATGCGCACGCACATTTATATGCACACCCACATCTCAACTTTGGTGCACACCTTCCACCCCTAGGAATTGATTTCAAGATCCGCACTATGAATATAGAGGGAAAGAAGATCAAACTGCAAGTCTGGTGAGTGAATCCCTCAGGATGCCTAACCACACTTCCCCATTTCCCTGTTTTGTTCAGCCTCCCGAGTAGCTGGGACTACAAGCACCCACCACGATGCCTGGCTAGTTTTTCTATTTTTAGTAGAGATGGGTTCAGACTTTTTTTTTTGTGACAGTCTCACTCTGTCGCCCTTGGTAGGTAGAGTGCTGTGGCAAAATAGCTCAGAGCAACCTCAAACTCCTGGGCTCAAGTGATCCTCTTGCCTCCACCTCCCAAGTAGCTGGGATACTGCTGCCACAATACTCAGCTATTTTTCAGAGATGGGGTCTCGCTCTTGCTCAGGCTGGTCGTGAACCTTCCTGAGCTCAAGCTATCCTCCATCTCAGCCTCCCAGAATGCTATGATTATGAGCATGAACCACCTTGCCTGAGTAGTCTCTGAATTTGACAACAAATGTCTGTTGAGCTATATCATAAGCAGTTGAAAGGCAAGTAGCAAAATTAAGGCTTGACTGGGCGGCGCCTGTGGCTCAGTGAGCAGGGCGCTGGCCCTGTATACCAATGTGGTGGGTTCAGGCAAGAGAATCACTTAAGCCCAGCCCCGGCCAAACTGCAACAAAAAAAATAACTGGGCGTTGTGGCAGGCGCCCGTAGTCCCTGTTCCTCAGGAGGCTGAGGCAAGAAAATCACCTGAACCCAGGAGTTAGAGGTTGCTGTGAGCTGTGATGTCTTAGCACTCTACTGAGGGTGATGAAGTGAGACTCTGTCTCTAAAAAAAAAAAAATTAAGGCTTGACTGTAACTCTCTTGCTCTTTCTAAGTTATGGTGAGTCCGGAAAGCCAATTCTAGACGTTTGACGTAATTGTCATAGCAAGCTAGAGACCCTGAAAATTTGTAAGTCGTGTGAGCCTCAATGGAGGCCTTATGATATGATATGTAAGAGCAGATAGGGGTTCAAATCCTAGTTCAGTTACTTGTTGCCTGACCCTCTTTAGTTATTCAGCTTATCCAACTCTGTTTCCTCATTTGTACAATAGGTACAATAAAACATTTCTAATAAGAATGGAGTGAGGGGTGGTGCCCGTAGCTCAGTGGGTAGGGCGCTGAGGCTGGAAGGTTAAAACCTGGCCCAGGCCATCTAAACAAGGACAACTGCAACAACAAAACAAAATGGCCGGGTGTTATGGCAGGCGCCTGTAGTCCCAGTTACTCAGGAGGCTGAGGCAAGAGAATTGTTTAAGCCAAAGAGTTTGAGGTTGCTGTGAGCTGTGACGGCACGGCACTCTACCAAGGGTGACAGCTTGAGACTCTGTCTCAAAAAAAAAAAAGAGAGAGAAAATGGAGTGAGGGGCCAGGTGCGATGGCTCACACCTGTCACCCTAGCACTCTGGGAAACTGAGGTGGGTGATTGCTTGAGCTTAGGAGTTTGAGACCAGCCTGCACAAGAGCAAGATCCCAATCTAAAAATAGCCAGGCATTGTGATAGGTGCCTGTAGCTTGTAGTCCTAGCTACTCAGAAGTTTGAGACAAAAGAATCGCTTAAGCCCACCAAGAGTGACAAAGTGAGATTCGGTCTCAAAAAAAAAAAGAAAGACAATTTGGGCCTGTACCATCTTTTTTTTTTTTTTTTTTTTTTTAAGAGACAGAGTCTTGACTCAGCGTCTGTGGCTCAAGCATGGGTAAGGCGCCAGCCACATACACCTGAGCTGGCAGGTTCGAATCCAGCCTGGGCCTGCCAAACAACAATAACTGCAACCAAAAAATAGCCAGGTGTTGTGGCGGGTGCCTGTAGTCCAAGCTACTTGGGAGGCTGAGGCAAGAGAATCACTTAAGCCCAGGAGTTTGAGGTTGCTGTGAGCTGTGATGCCACAGCACTCTACCCAGGGCAACAGCTTGAGGCTCTGTCTCAAAAAAAAAAAAAAAGAGACAGAGTCTCACTTTATCGTCCTCAGTAGAGTGCTCAGTAGAGTACTCAGCCTCCCAAGTAGCTGGGACTACCGGCGCCCGCCACAATGCCTGGCTATTTTTTTTTGCTTCAGTTTGGCTGGGGCTGGGTTTGAACCTGCCACCCTCGGTATATGGGGGCTGGCGCCTTAACTACTGAATCACAGGTGCCGCCCAGGGTAACACCAGTATACCAGTATCATCTTTTAAAGTCAGCCCACTGCCTTTTGTTCTTTTCCCCTTTACTAATTCCTGATTCTTTTCCTTTCAGCTCACCATGTTGCAAAAACCAAATAATTCTTCTTCTTTTTTTTTGTAGAAACAGTTTCACTATGTTGCCCTCAGTGGGTGGTAGAGTGTAGAGTGCCATGGCATCACACAGCTCACAGCAACCTCCAATTCCTTTCTCAGCCTCCCGAATAGCTGGGACTACAGGCGCCCGCCACAATGTCCGGCTATTTTTTTGTTGCAGTTTGGCTGGGGCCAGGTTTGAACCCACCATCCTTGGTATATGGGGCTGGCGCCCTGCCCACTGAGCCACAGGTGTCACCCCAAATTCTTTTTTGTTTGCTTGGTTTTTTTGTCTGTTTTTGAGACAGAGTCTCACTTTGTCACCCACAGTAGAGTGCTGTAGCATTGTAGCTCACAGCAACCGCAAACTCTTGGGCTCAAGAGATTCTCCTACCTCAGCCTCCTGAGTAGCTGGGACAATAAGTGCCCCACAATACCTGGCTAATTTTTTCTATTTTCAGTAGAGACTAGGTCTCACGTTTGCTTAGGCTGGTCTCCAACTCCTGGCCTCAAGTGATCCTTCCCCTTTGGCCTCCCAAATCCTCCTGCTGGGATTATAGGAGTGAGCCACTGTTACTGGCCAGCAAAAGCTAAATTTTTTTTTTCTTCAGAGACAGTCTTAATTTATCGCCCTCGGTAGAGTTGTCGTGGCGTCACACAGCTCACAGCAACCTCCAACTCCTGGGCTCAAGTGAGTCTCCTGCCTCCACCTTCCAAGTAGCTGGAACTACAGTTGCCTACCACAACACCCCGCTATTCATTTATTTTTTTTGGTTGCAGTCGTCATTGTTGTTTGGTGGGCCTGGGCTGGATTCGAACCTGCCAGCTTAGGTATATGGGCTGGCGCCTTAGCCATCTGAGCCACGGGCACCGAGCCCTGGCTATTTTTTGTTGTTGTTGCAGTTCGGCCAGGGCCGGGCTTGAACCCGCCATACTTAGTGTGTGGGGCAGGCGCCCTACCCACTGAGCCACAGGCGCTGCCCCCAAAAGCTAAATTCTTAGGGGGAGCGATTCTCCCATGGAAAACCCTTCCCCCCATCCCACTCCATGAAACGTTCTACTTCTTCAGGGACACAGCTGGGCAAGAGCGATTCAAGACGATAACTACTGCCTATTACCGAGGAGCCATGGTATGAAGTGTGGTTCTGGAGAAGAGATGAAGGTGTGAGGCAATAGACTATAGTTCTATGGATTTCTTACCTCCCTTATGAAGTAAAAAAATAAGTTTAAAAGAAAGAATATAGTTTTATGAGAGCAAAGGTTCCAGACATTGGGGGGAGGGGGGGGGAGGTTAAGTATGGGTTGCAGAGGGCCCAACATATCACAGTGTTTAGACATGATGAACTTGGAATGCCACTTCGAGGGCAGTGGAAAGCCTAAACAGGAATATGGTCTAAGGTGAAATTTGTCATTCTCCAGGGCATTATCCTAGTGTATGACATCACAGATGAGAAGTCTTTTGAGAATATTCAGAACTGGATGAAAAGCATCAAAGAGGTGAGGACCCTCTGAAAGATTCAGGGTACTGGGAAGAATCTGGAGGATGAAGGGGAGTGTAAGAATAGGCAAGACCCAACTTTTACTCATCTTCCCCTTTTGCCCCCAGCATGCCTCAGCTGGGGTGGAGCGCCTCTTGCTAGGAAACAAGTGTGACATGGAGGCCAAGAGGAGGGTGCAGAAACAGCAGGCTGATAAGGTGGGTGTCGGGCGGATGGTGTTCCGGACCTGAGCTGGGAGGGCCAACACAGGGTTGGATTGCAGAGGATTTAGGTGTTACCCTTAATCCAACTCTTTCCTTCCCACTTCACCACTACAGTTGGCTCAAGAGCATGGAATCCGATTTTTTGAGACAAGTGCTAAATCCAGTATGAATGTGGCTGAGGTGAGACCTACCCCACCTCAAAGAGATGGAGTATTAAAAAGTAGTCAGAATTCCCTCTAGACTGTTCTGATCAATGTCCCCTCTCCCCACTAATAGGCTTTTAGTTCCCTAGCCCGGGACATCTTGCTGAAGTCAGGAAGCCGGAGACTAGTAAGTTGGTTCTGCTGGGTTGTGTGTCTGTCTTGTCTGTGTTCTGCGCGTGTCTGTGTCTGTTAGTGTGTCTGTGTTCTGCGCGTGTCTGTGTCTGTTACTGTGCCTGTGTTCTGTGCGTGTCTGTGTCTGTTACTGTGCCTGTGTTCTGCGCGTGTCTGTTAGTGTGTCTGTGTTCTGTGCATGTCTGTTACTGTGTCTGTGTTCTGCGCGTGTCTGTGTCTGTTAGTGTGTCTGTGTTCTGTGCGTGTCTGTGTCTGTTACTGTGCCTGTGTTCTGCGCGTGTCTGTGTCTGTTAGTGTGCCTGTGTTCTGCGTGTGTCTGTTAGTGTGCCTCTGTTCTGTGCTTGTCTGTGTCTGTTAGTTTGCCTGTGTTCTGCGCGTGTCTGTGTCTGTTAGTGTGCCTGTGTTCTGCACGTGTCTGTTAGTGTGTCTGTGTTCTGTGCATGTCTGTTACTGTGCCTGTGTTCTGCGCATGTCTGTGTCTGTTAGTGTGCCTGTGTTCTGCGCATGTCTGTTAGTGTGCCTGTGTTCTGCGCGTGTCTGTGTCTGTTAGTGTGTCTGTGTTCTGCGCGTGTCTGTGTCTGTTAGTGTGTCTGTGTCTGTTACTGTGCCTGTCTTCTGCGCGTGTCTGTGTCTGTTAGTGTGCCTGTGTTCTGCGCGTGTCTGTGTCTGTTAGTGTGCCTGTGTTCTGTGCGTGTCTGTGTCTGTTAGTGTGCCTGTGTTCTGTGCGTGTCTGTTAGTGTGCCTGTGTTCTGTGCGTGTCTTTGTCTGTTAGTGTTCTGTGTGTGTCTGTGTTGGGGGTAGAGACTGACCAGGGGGAAGTGCTAAGATCTTCCGGAGGATGGACTGACTTCAACAGTTGACAGTCTCATCCTACCACTAGCCCTTCACACCTCTACCCTGCCCCCTTCTCCCTCTAGGGAAATAACAAGCCTCCCAGCACTGACCTGAAACCCTGTGACAAGAAGAACACCAAGTGCGCTCTTGGCTGAGGACCCTTTCTTGCCTCCCCACCCTAATCCTGGAAGCTGAACGTGAGGGAGGCAAGGCTGAGGGGGTTGGTGGAATAGACAGAGAAGAATGAGGAGAAAATGGAGAAAAGAAAAAGGAAAAGGAAAAATGAAGGAAAGAAGCAAAGAGAAGGGAAGAGAAAGAGTTGAGGAAGTAAAAGAAAGGGATAGGAAGAGAAAGAGGAGGTAAGGTAAGGATAGAAGGCCTTAGGTCTCAGAGCTTCCCTAGGTTTTCAGGGCAATCAAAAATGTAAATTCATTGATTTATTCTATAACTAGATCAGATTTTAGTGTCCTGTGAAAGGTTGACTTAGCACCCTTCTCTGAACATTTGGTTCTATTCTGTAATTCTGCATGGTCTTTCTTGGTATTAAAGGCCATCAATTGCATAAATGTCCATGGTTTGGGTATTTTTTTTTTTTTTTTTTAAAGAGTCTCACTCTGTTGCTCTCAGCAGAGTGCCACGTGTCATAGCTCAGAGCAACCTCAAAGTCTTGGGCTCAAGTAATCCTTTTGCCTTGGCCTCTTGAGTATCTAGGACTACAGGCATCCACAACCATGCCCAGCTAGTTCTTCTATTTTTATCTTTTTTTTTTTTTTTTTTTGAGACAGAGTCTTACTATATTGGCCTCAGTAAAGTGCTGTACCATTACAGCTCTCGGGCTTAAGCAATTCTTTTATCTCAGCCTCCCAAGTAGCTGGGACTACAGGCACCTGCCACAACACCTGGCTATTTTTTGTTACAGTTGTCAATTGTTTAGCTGGTCTGGGCCAGTTTTGAACCTGCCAGCCTCAGTGTATGTGGCTGGCACCGTAAGCATTGTGCTACGGGGCCAAGCCTAATTTTTCTATTTTTAGTAGAGATAGGGATCTTCTTGTTTCTTGCTCAAGCTAGTCTTGCACTCCTAACCTTAACAGATCCTCCTGCCTCAGCCTCCCAGAGTGCTAGGATTACAGGTGTGAGCCACCCCACCTGGCTTCAATCTTTTTTTGTTTGTTTGTTTGTTTTGTTACAGACAGGGTTTCGGTCTGTCTCAAAGGCTGTGTTATGCCCAGATTGTGAAGTCCCCAAAGACCACCCCGGAGCCGAGTCTGATGCAAAAGCAAAAGAGCCTTTGATTGCAGCAAGCTCGAGCCTGGGCTCCCGGGGGCTCCGCTGCAATGGATCTGAGCCAGGAGCCCCGAGCTCTGGGGCAGGGGGTTTTTATAACGCAGCACTGCAGGTGGGGCATACAGACGTACTGGGTATGGGGCACTTCAGGATTGGCTGCTGTGTGACCTGATCCAGAGTGTGGGTTCTGATTGGGAGGTGACCATCTTGTGATTTCGGGGAATTGCCTGGGCTTACTGGAAAGTGAAACTTACAGAACAAAATGGCGGGGAGAACGAAACTTAACTCCTAAGATGGTGGTGAAACTGCCTAAGATGGCGTCAGTTCAGCTCACACAGCTATAGTGCAGTGGCACAATCATAGCTCACTGCAGCTTCACACTCCTGGGCTCAAGGGATCCTCAGCCTCTAGAGTAGCTGGGACTAGAGGCCTGTGCCACCATATCTTATTTTTTGTAGATACTAGTCTCTGCATGTTGCCCAGGCTGGTCTCAAACTCCTGCCCTTAAGCAATCCTCTCATCTCAGCCTCCCAAAGTACTGAGCCACGGAACGCACCTGTGGCTCAACGGAGTAGGGCGCCGGCCCCATATGCCAGAGGTGTCTGGTTCATAACCAGCTCCGGCCAAAAACTGCAATAAAAAAAAATAATAACAACAAAGTACTGAGCCACGTGCCCAGCCTCAAACCTAATTCTTTGTTCTCCAAAGTAGTTGGTCTGCCTGAATTTGGCTGTGTTCCCATGGCACCAGGACTAGACATCTCTTCCCCAGTGGTTTAACTGGTGAGGAAAACAGCAAGGAGCATGAGATAAGGCTGAGCACAGTGGCTCACATCTGTAATCCCAGTACTCTGGGAGACGGAGACAGGTGAAACACCTGAGCTTAGGAGTTCGAGACCAGCCTGAGCAAGAGTAAGACCCCCATATGTAGTCTACTAAAAATAGAAAAACTAGGGCAGCGCCTGTGGCTCAGTGGATAGGGCTCTGGCCCCATATACTGAGGGTGGTGGGTTTGAACCTGGCCCCAGCCAAACTGCAACAACAACAAAAAATAGCCAGGCGTTCTGGTGGGTGACTATAGTCCCAGCTACTCGGGAGGCTGAGGCAGGAGAATCGCCTAAGCTCAGGAGTTGGAGGTTGCTGTGAGCAGTGATGCCACTACGCTCTATTGAGGGTGATAAAGTGAGAGTCTGTCTCTTAAGAAAAAAAAAGAAAAGAAAAACTAGCCAGGCATTGTGCCAGGTGCCTATAGTCCCAGCTACTTGGGAGGCTGAGGCAAGAAGATTGCTTGAGCCCAGGAGTTTGAGGTTGCTGTAAGCTATGATGCCAGGGCACTCTTAGAATTCAGGGGGACTGATTGAGACAACTGTGTCTCAAAAAACAACAACAAATGTGTCTCAACAACAACAAATGTGAATTCAGGCTTGCTACACAGCCCCTAAAGTATGTGTTGTCCCTTTCACCATACACAACACAGCAAAACTATCTCACAGATTTGATATTTTATCAATGAAAATGTCAGATTTGATTAGGACAAAATGTACTATTATAAGTTTTATTCATGGATACAACATTCAAGTCAATTAAGAAGTCTCCAACCCTTCATGTAAAAGTGGACGGTTACTAGACAGCAGCAAAGTCTCTTTTTCTTTTTTCCTTTTTTGCAGTTTTTGGCCAGGGCTGGGCTTAAACCTGCCACCTCCAGCATATGGGGCCGGCACCCTACTCCGTTGAGCCACAGGCGCCACCCAAAGTCTCTTTTTCTGCTGCTGTTTCTGTTGGTAAAATAATACTAAGAAATCTCATAATACTGTGAGAAATAATTGATAAATTTAATAAAATAATTGGACAAATGTATTAAGTTTCCAAGTTTTGGTGATGAAATGATAAACCTTATTTGTGGCTTATATTTGAATTTTACCGCAAACATCACAGCTGGTTTAATTGGCTCAAGAGATGAGAAAAGACTGAATACTTTGTGGCTTCCAAGGAGACTAACATCTTCATTATACCAAAGAGGAGATATTTTATTTTATTTACTTATTTTTTTTGCAGTTTCTGGCTGGGGCTGGGTTTGAACCTGCCACCTCCGGCATATGGGGCTGGCACCCTACCCCTTTGAGCCACAGGCACTGCCCAAGAGCAGATATTTTAAAATACAGTTTCAGAGTAGAGATCCCAGATAGCTGCTTGGTAAGGTTATTGGAAGTGAAATCTTTTTTTTTTTTTTCTTAATTTTTTTATTTTTTGAGACAGTCTCAAACTGTCACCCTGGGTAGAGTGCTGTGGTATCACAGCTCACAGCAACCTCCAACTCTTGGGCTTAAGCAGTTCTCTAGCCTCAGCCTCCCAAGTAGTCAGGACTACAGGTGCCCGCCACAATGCCTGGCTATTTTTTGGTTGCAGTTGTCATTGTTTTAGCTGGCCCAGGCTGGGTTCAAAACCCCCAGCCCTGGTGTATGTGGCCAGTACCCTATCCACTGAGCTAAGAGCGCTGCCTTTTTTTTTTTTTTTTTTTTTTTTTTTAGACAGTGTGATTATGTCACCCTTGGTAGAGTACTGTGGTATCACAGCTCACAGCAACCTCAAACTCTTGGTCTTAAGGGATTCTCTTGCCTTAGTCTCCCAAGTAGCTGGGACTACAGGTGCCCGCCATAACTCTTGGCTATTTTTGTTGTTGTTGCAGTTGTCATTCTTGTTTAGCTGGCCTGGACCAGGTTCAAACCTGCCAGCCGGGGTGTATGTGGCCGGGCCCTCTACCCACTGAGCTATGGCACCGCCAATTTTTCTATTCTTTTTTTTTTTTGTAAAGACAGAGTTTCACTTTATAACCTTTGGTAGAATGCCACGGCATCACACAGCTCACAGCAACCTTCAGCTTCTGGGCTTAGGCGATTCTCTTGCCTCAGCCTCCTGTGTAGCTGGGACCACAGGCGCCCACTACAATGCCCGGCTATTTTTTTGTTGCTGTTTGGCTGGAGCCAGGTGTGAACCCGCCAGTGCCCTACCCACTGTGCCGTGACATCACAGCTCACAGCAACCTCTAGGTCTTGGGCTTAGGTGATTCTCTTGCCTGAGTCTCCCAAGTAGCTGGGACTATAGGCCCGGCTATTTTTTTGTTGCAGCTTGGCTGGGGCTGAGTTCGAACCCGCCACCCTGGGTATATGGGGCCGGCACCTTACCCACTGAGCCACAGGCCCCACCTAACATCCAGCTATTTTTAAGAGTGATACCTGCAGAATTTCACTCTTCAGTAGGTTCTTGGTCGCAGTGATTCGAAGAATGAATCCACAGACCACAAATCAGTGGTAAGACAGGATTTATTTACAGAAAAGAATACAAAAGCATCAGAGCTCCTGGCAGAGAGAAAAACCCAAGTCAGGAGAGAAAAGCTCTCTCTCTCTCCTCTCTGTCTCACTCCAGGCTCTTTGTCTAAGGGCACATTTAGTCACATGGGGCCCTCTATATATTACATTTAGCTTGTCTGGGATGGGACCCTCTTGTGATGTATCTGGGACCTTCTGTAGTTACATTTAGCCTGTTGGTAGTTACATTTAGCTTGTCTGGGACTCTCTGTGAGGTATTTGGGATACTCAGTAGTTACATTTAACATGTCTGGGACTTGGCCCAGAGGTGAATGAATGGCTACAATGCCTTTCATTCCCAGGCCTAGGAAACGTACATGAAATTGATCAGGCCTAGAAAATGGAGGGTTCCCCAGCAGTTGTCTGGTCTCTCTGGATACTGAAGCCTCCTGCAGGGCCCCTCTGCCTACTGTCCATCCCACTGGTTCCTCTGCTCGCTGCCACCAAATCAAGGCGGAGGCAGCTGGTCCGCCCCTCAGCTCCATAAACTGGCTGGGAAGCCACTCGTCCTGTATCAAGAGGTCTTACTCTGGCTCAGGTCTTGAACCTGGATCTCAGGCAATCCACCCACCTCGGCCTCCCAGATGGGATTACTGGCATAAGGCTTTTTTTTTTTTTTTTTCCTTAAGAGAGTCTCAAGTCTTGAGTGTTGCCAGTCTTGACAACTGGCAAGTTATCAGGGGATAATCTCATGCCACGCTCCTGAGTAGCTGGAATTACCAGCAAGAGCAACTGTCCTCACCGAGCCCTTTGACCCTAAGAGCTGGGATCCATATAATTTTATTAGTGCCTATATTTATATAAAAGTTCATTTTAAGTACCTCCTTTATCTATTGAGCATAGAAGAAAACGAAATCACATGGCCCCATTGTCTGGGAGGCTGCAGGTAACACATATATGTGAAACTAGGAGGCAAATTAGGGTAGAATTAGGATAGTGACTAATACATTATCAGACAAAGCATGAACTTAGTGTGTGGGGCAAGTCACTGCAGTTCTGAGTATATACCAAGGTTTCACTCCAGGAGGATGGAAATCAATCATATATGAATTTATACCCTGGGAATTAAAGTCCAGGCTCAGCAACAGCTTGGTTGGTGATCTTGAACAGGTCCCTTAGGTGCTCTGTGTAAATTCATAAAACCGGGATAGCACACTTCATTTTCATCTCAAAAAATGCACAGTAGTGTTTTTATTTTACACAGAACCCTGAGAACTAGACACTATCTTCAGGTAATGTAGCTAATAAGACCCTGAACCTGGCTAGACGCTCATAGCACAGTGGTTATCATGCCAGCCACATATACTGAGTCTGGTGGGTTTAAGCCTGGCCCGGCCAGCTAAAACAAGAAATAACGATTGGAACAAAAAAAAAGAGTCAGGCGTTGTGGTGGGCACCTGTAATCCCAGCTACTTGGGAGACTGAAGCAAGAGAATCATTTAAGCCCAAGAATTTGAGGTTGCTGTGAGCTGTGATGCCATGGCACTGTGCCAAGGGCAACATAGTGAGACTCTAAAATTAAAAAAAAAAAAAAAAAAAAAAAAGACCTTGAACCTAGATTTTATTTTTTATAGACAGTCTCATTTTGTCACGGTAGAGTGCTCTGGTGTGACAGCTCACAGCAACCTCCAGCTCTTGGAATTAGGTGATTCTTTTGCCTCAGGCTCCCTGGTAGCTGTGACTACAGGCGCCTGCCACAACGCCCGGCTATTTTTTGTTGCAGTTTGACTGGGCCGGGGTTCAAACACAACACCCTCGGTATATGGGGCCGGCACCCTACTCACTGAGCCACAGGCGCCGCCCAGAACATCAAATCTCATGGCTTTCTCATTCCACTAGGTAGCAAGGGAGAGTTGAGAAGGTTGGAGGAGGTTATTTGAAAGACCGGTTCTGAGAAGTAGCTAAGCATTAAGCAGAGCTGAGACGACGCTGTTCACCTGTGTAGGAGGCACCCAGAGACAGAACGAAGTTTCACGTTCACTATCTATCTTGGATATCTGTTTCTGTAGAAAGGGAAAAGCAGTTTTGCATCCATTCCTTGACCTCCAACACAGACCACAGAAGGCAGTGAGGATGAGATGGCCAAAGGTGTCAGAGAGTCGCAGGCGTCCTCAAACTTTTTAAACAGAGGGCCAGTTCACTGTCCCTCAGACCGTTAGAGGGCCGAACTATAGTTTAAAAAAAAAAACTGGGTGGCGCCTGTGGCTCAAGGAGTAGGGTGCCGGTCCCATATGCTGGAGGTGGCGGGTTCAAACCCAGCCCTGCCCAAAAACCACACACACAAAAAAGTTCTTGGGCGGCGCCTGTGGCTCAATGGATAGGGCACCAGCCCCATATACTGAGGGTGGCGGGTTCAAACCCAGCGCCGGCCGAACTGCAACAAAAAAAATAGCCGGGCGTTGTGGCGGGCGCCTGTAGTCACAGCTGCTCGGGAGGCTGAGGCAGGAGAATCGCGGAAGCCCAAGAGCTGGAGGTTGCTGTGGGTCCTGTGACTTCACGGCACTCCACCTAGGGCGGTAAAGTGAGACTCTGTCTCTACAAAAAAAAAAACAAAAAACAAAAAACTATGAACAAATTCCTATGCACACTGCACATATCTTATTTTGAAGTAAAAAACAAAACGGGAACAAATACAATCACACCGCGTCATGTGGCCCGCGGGCCGTAGTTTGAGGACCCCTGGCTAAACCTTAATGGTGAATCCCAGGCATTTAAAGAGGGGACAAAGTCTTGAGAGAGCGACGTATTGTTCCTTTTTACACCTTACTGCTTACCTAGTCCATAACGGACAAATGGGTGACAGCCCAGGGAGCAGCGACCCGAGAATGTAGCAATCCTCGGCGGCCGCAGCTTCCCAGATTCTCTCCAAGAGTACCAGGACCACAGCGCAACCAGGCGCCAGGCCAATTCCCCAGAGAGCAGCGGGCGAGGCACCGCCCACCGCCAAGACTACAAGCCCCAGAGGACGCCGACGGCCGCTCGGGCCTGCGCCCCAGGATCCTCCGCGACAAGATGGCCGCGTCGGGGGCGGAGACTGAGGTGGGAAGGTGGTAGGCCCGTGGGTCCTCGCCGGCCTTTCTTCCAGTCCCTGCGGGTTCCGCGGAAGTAATACGCATCTGTAGCCAACAAATGCACATAGCCTTTTCTCGCTCTGGACAAGAGGACGTTCAGATAGAGCCTGTGCCCTAGAGGCAACCCCGGCATTTCGCCGCGCAACCCGGGAACCTCCGGAAGGGCTGCACAGTAAGGGCGGCCTCTGCGCTCTGACAGAGGCGCGAGGCCAGACGAGCAGGTCCCCTGTTCGGACGGGTGAGACTAGCGCTCCATGCCTGCGGGCGCGGGGAGGCGTGGCCTCCCTCTAGGCCGCCGCCTCTGCTGGCTGCTCTGCGCTTTCTCCTTCAAACTCGGGTAAGGAGGGGCTAAAGGGAGGGAAAAGGAGGGCACCGGAGGACCGGATCATCTCCACCTCAGAGTGGGGAGACCTTGTCCACGGACAGCAGAGGTGCCCTGCTTTCTAGAATCTGACTTTTGCTTCTTCTCCCACCCGCTGCAGCCAAGTAGAGGCTTCAGAGCCAGAGGAGAAACTGTCAGGTGGGTGACTGTCTCGGAACCTGACACCCCCATGTACCAAGAGCACAGGTGGAAAAGGGCAGCCCCACATGGAATGAAGGCAAATGCTGTGCTGGGAAGTTGGGTGGGCAGAACCTTTTAGAGAAATGTTTTCTGAATGGTCTGGGGTTGGCATTTCTTTCCACTTTTAGTAAGCACTTCGAATTTGCCGTGCTGGCTGGTGGAAGAGTTTGTGGTGGCAGAAGAGTGTGCTCCATGTTCTAATTTCCGGACTGTGAGTATGTTTTATCTCCACTTACTCTCACATCTAAGCAGTCCCCAAGTCTTATTAAGTGAGCCTTTGCATTGTCTTTTATTCCTTCTGCTTATGGTCCCAGTGTATGTCCAAACCTGCACTTCTCTTCCAAAAATGTGCCTCACCTTTTCCCCCAAGTTAATGGCAGTATTCAGCTAATAAACATGTTTTGTTCATTTTTATTCATTCATTCAGAGACAGAGTCTCTCTGTCGCCCTGGGTAGAGTGTGCAACCTCAAACTCTTGGGCTCAAGTGATCCTCTTGCCTCTGTGGCCTGAATAGCTGGGACTACAGGCACCTGCCAAGATGCCTGGCTAGTTTTTTTTCTATTTTTAGTAGAGATAGTCTCGCTCTTGCTCAACCGGTCTCAAATTCATGAACTCAAGCAGTCCATCGGTCTTGGCCTCCCAGAGTGGTAGGATTTCAGGGGTGAACTACTTAGACACTGGCTTACTCATTTTTAGTGAGTATGCTGTAGAATCTGGCCTTGCCTCCCCAAGACTTACTAACCCTAAAGTGTTCTAGCCAGGCTTGGTGGATCACACTTGTAATCCTAGCATTCTAGGAGACTGCGGCAGATGGATTTCTTTTTTTTTACTTTTTTTTTTTTTTTTTTTTTTGTGGTTTTTGTCCGGGGCGGGTTTGAACCCACCACCTCTGGTATATATGGGGCTAGCACCCTACTCCTTGAGCCACAGGCCCTGCCCCTGCACATGGATTTCTTGAGCTCAGTCTAGCCTCAGCAAGAATGAGACCCTGGGCTAGGCGTGGTGGCTTTCGCCTATAATCCCAGCACATGAGAGGCTGAGGCGGGTGGATTGTCTGAGCTCACAGGTTGGAGACCAGCCTGAGCAAGCCGTTGTGGCTGATGCTTGTAGTCCCAGCTACTTAGGAGGCTGAGGCAAGAGGATCGCTTAAGCCCAGGAGTTTGAGTTTGCTGGGCGCTATGATGCCACAGCATACTTCCAAGAGTGACAAAGTGAGACTCTGTCCCAAAAAAAAGGGTGGTGCCTGTGGCTCAGTGAGTAGGGCACCAGCCCCATATACTGAGGGTGGTGGGTTCAAACCTGGCCCCAGCCACACTGCAACAAAAAAATAGCCGGGCATTGTGGCAGGCCCCGGTAGTCCCAGCTACTCGGGAGGCTGAGGCAAGAGAATGGCTTAAGACCAGGAGTTGGAGGTTGCTGTGAGCTGTGACGCCATGGCACTCAACCAAGGGTGACAAAGTGAGACTCTGTCTCTAAAAAAAAAAAAAAAAAAAAAAACCCACAGTGAAACCATGTCTTTACTAATAAAAAAAATTAACTGGGCATTGTGGCAGATGTCAGTAATCCTAGCTACTCGGGAGGTAGGAGGATCACTTGAACCCAAGAGTTTGAGGTTGCCGTTAGGGATGATGATACCATGGTACTCTACCCAGGGCAACAGAGTGAGACTTCTGTCTCAGAAAAAAATTAATTAAAGTGTTCTTCCAACACATGCTACTAGTCATGTAACCACCATGTCCATGTCCACAATCTAACTCTGAGCCATCCTTGGGCTCCTGTCCCTTCTGAATACCAGCTTTCTATTTCTCCTGTTGCTCCTTCCTAACGTGTATTTTGGTCCATCTCTCGGCAGAAAACCACCCCTGAGTGTGGTTCCACAGGGTATGTAGAGAAAATCACATGCAGCTCATCTAAGAGGAATGAGTTCAAAAGGTGAGTGCCATCTGTCTCTTCTGAGATCACCTACTTTGGTCCTATGACTTTATTTATTTATTTATTTCAATTAATTTTTTTTTTTTTTTTTTTTTTTAGAGACAGAGTCTTAGTCGCCCTGGGGTTGAATGCCATGGCATCATACCTCACAGCAATCTTAAACTCTTTTTTTTTTTTTTTTTTTTAAACAAAGCCTTGCCCTGGGTAGAGTGCTGTGGCATCACAGCTCCCAGCAGCCTCCAACTCCTGGGTTCAAGAGATTCTCCTGCCTCTGCCTCCCAAGTAGCTGGGACTACAGGCACCCACCACAACACCTGGCTATTTTTTAGTTGCAGCCGTCATTATTGTTTGGTGGGCTCGGGCTGGATTCAACCCTGCCAGCTCAGGTGTATGTGGCTGGCACCTTAGCCACTTGAACCACAAGTGCCGAGCTGCAACCTTAAACTCTTGAGCTCAAGTGTTTCTCTTGCCTCAGCCTCCGAGTAGCTGGGACTACACCTACCACAATGCCTGGCTATTTTTTAGAGATAGGGTCTCATTCTTGCTCAAACTTAAACTTGCTTAAACTCTTGAGCTCAAGCAATCCACCCACCTTAGCTTCCCAGAGTGCTGGTATTACAGGCATGAGCCACCACACCCAGCCCATCTCTATGACTTTAGATAGATCAGTGGTTCTCGACCTTTCTAATGCCACAAACCTTTAATACACTCCAAAAAGGTTGCAACCCACAGGTTGAGAACCACAGCGATAGATGGTCCCACCTCTTCCTCCAAGTCTAGGGGTAGCTAGGTATATTGGAAAGAAGAGGGGGTTTGTAGCCAAATTCCTTGAACCCAATTCCCAGCTCTGCTCCTAGTACTATGTAATTGGTCATATTTTCTCATCAGTAAAATTGGTTAATATTAGCTTTGCTTATCTCACCAGAGGATAAATTAAATGATGTGTTTAATATTAAACGCATCAGGAGCCTGCCTCTGGGCCAGGCACAGTGGGTCACTCCTATAGTCCTGGCACTTTGAGAGGCTTAGGTGGGAGATTACTTGAGGCCAAGAGTTCAAGACCAACATAGTGAGACTCTATCTCAAAAAAAAAAAAAAAAAAAAAAGTTCAAGACCAGCTTAGGAAACATAGCAAGACCCCATCTCTAAAGAGAAAAGAAATGTTTGTTTTTGAGATGGAGTCTCACTTTATTGCCCTCACTAGAGTGCCATGGCATCATGGCTCATAGCAAACACTTGGGCTCAAGTGATTCTCTTGCTTTAGGCTCTTGAGTAGCTCGAACTACAGGGGTCCACCACAACCCTCAGCTATTTTTATTTTTTTTTTTGAGACAGAGTCTTACTCTGTGTCCTGGCATTGAGTACCGTGGTGTCATAGATCTCAGCAACCTCAAACTCTTGGGCTCAAGTGATTCTCTTGCCTCAGTCTCCTAAGTAGCTAGGACTATAGGTGCCCACCACAGTGCCCAGCCATTTTTTAAGAGATGGGATCTTGCTCTTGTTCAGGCTGGTCTCAAATTCGCCTCAGCCTCCCAGAGTACTGGGTTTACAGGTGGGAGACACTGCGCCCAGCCAAGAAAAAACTTTTTTTTTTCTTCTGAGACAGTTTCACTATGTCGTCTCAGTAGAGTGCTGTGGCGTCACAGCTCATAGCAACCTCCAACTCTTGGGCTTAAGCGATTCTCTTGCCTCAGCCTCCCAAATAGTTGGGACTACAGGTGCCCACCATAACGCCCAGCTATTTTTTTGTTGCAGTTGCATTGTTGTTTTTAGCTGGCCTGGGCTGGGTTCGAATCCACCACCCTGGGTGTATGTGACCGGTGCCCTACCTACTGAGCTATAGGTGCAGCCCAGAAAAAAATGTTTTTAATTAGCTGGGTCTGGTGGTGCATATCTGTAGTCCAGCTACTCAAGAGGCTGAAGTAAAAGGATCTCCTGAGCCCATGAATTTGAGGCTACAGTGAGCTATAACTGCATACCTACACTGTAGTCTGGGTGACAGAGTGAAATTTGTGTGTCTAAAAAAAAGAAGCCTGGCGTGGTGGCTCACACTAGGTGAGCACTCTGGGAGGCCAAGGCAGGTTCAAGAACCAGCGAGACCCTGTTTCTAAAAATAGCCAGGCTTTGTAGTGGGCTCCTATAGTCCCAGCTACTCAGAAGGCTGAGGCAAGAGGATCACTGAGCCCAAAAGTTTGAATTTGCTGTGAGCTATGACACTAAGGCACTCTACGGAGGGCAAGAAAGTGAGACTCTGTCTCAAAAAAAATAAATAAAAATAAAAAGAAGGCTGGCTTTTCCTTTTGGATATATCTTAGGCTGAAGGAGAAGGGAGATCAGAGGGAGAACCTGTCTGGTCTTCCCTGGATATAATTGTTCCTTTCTGCCCTTAGTTGCCGCTCAGCTCTGATGGAGCAACACTTATTCTGGAAGTTTGAAGGGGCTGTCGTGGGTGTGGCCTTGGTCTTTGCTTGTCTTGTCATCATTCGTCAGCGACAGTTGGACAGAAAGGCCCTCGAAAAGGTCCGGAAGCAAATCGAGTCCATATAGCTACATTCTACCCTTTCATCTTGGATCTCAGAAACCCTATCTCTGACAGAGAGAGTGAGATGGACTGATTTGCACCCTTGGTTCTTTGGAGCCTTGTGGTGGTGTCCCCTTCTCCCGTATTCCTCTTTCAGATCATTAATGAGTGAATAAAAAGAGTAAAATAGTTTCCTTCTGAAGTACAATTTGGATCAGGAAGTCATGGGGACAGAGAGAAAAAAGGGTAGCAACTACCTCTTGCCCTTACTCTACCTATTTAAAACTTCTGGGATACAATTTTAGCTAAAAAGTTTATTTTTCAGTCAAAACTTGTTTTTCCTCAGCCCTATCCCCAAAGAAATCACAGTCATAAAAGTATTTCAGATGCCCTGTCACATTGGCAGACATGATTCTGGCCTCTGAGAGCAGAGTCACCTAAGTGGGAATCCCCAGGAGAAATAGAGCCGCTGGGAAGCCCTGGAGTCCTCTTTGTGACTAGGCAGTAAGTAGCCAGGATGTCTCTGTCCAAGCTCACATCTCATCTGCATGCAGCACCATTCTGATATGCCTTCTAGGTCCTGTCTTTCCTCTGAGCTTCTCAAGCAGTGTCTTTGTTGAACCATTTGTATTCTTGGCTCCAGGTGGTTCCCCTACCATTTGAGTCTCTAGATTTTCTGTTATGTCCTGGTGGGACAGGATATTTCTGGAAATCACTGGGAAGTGAAAGGAGAAAGGTTAGTAGTAGAGCACTGCCCTGAGTGGGGAACCCTAGACAGGACAAGACCTCCCTTCTACTTCTTGACTACCTTGGAGAACAGAGCCCCTGCTTGCTTACCAGAGGCCATGCCCTGCCCTTACTGCTCACCTCTGTGAGGCTGGTAATCTTCAGGCCCAACTTCTGGTAGACCCTGAAATGGGCTGAAGCTGGGCAGGATGATGAGAGCCAGGGAAAAAAGGATCTGGGAGGAAGCAAGAGGACAACACATGGGCTGTGGAGATAATAGAAAAAGGGAATGTAGAGCAGGGTGAAAGTAGGGCATTTGGGGTTATCAGGTAGGAGAAGAAAGATGTGAGGCCGGGTGTGGTGGCTCATGCCTGTAATCCTAGCACTCTGGGAGGTTGAGGGTGGATTGTTTGGGCTCACAAGTTTGAGACTAGCCTGAGCCAGAGTGAGACCCTGTTTCTAAAAAAACCAGGCGTTGTGGCAGGTGCCTGTAGTCCCAGCTACTTTGGAGGCTGAGGCAAGAGAATTGCTGGAGCCCAATACTTTGAGGTTGCTGTGAGCTGTGACGCCATGGCACTCTACTGAGGGTGACTATCTCAAAAAAAGCGAATGGGCAGTGCCTGTGGCTCAAGGAATAGGGCACCAGCCCCATATACCAGAGGTGGCGGGTTCAAACCAGGCCCTGGCAAAAAACTGCAAAAAAAAAAAAAAGAAGAGAAGATAGATGTGGTTAAGTAGGACAGCATCAGGATGGAAGGTGGTAGAAGGTAGTGGAGATGAAGGTAGGTGGGAAGTAGACTAATAGTACCAAAACACAAGTACTGGTCTGGGCAGCTTTGTTGGAGGTTTGAGCAACGAGTGTCTGCAGCTGGCGGACCTGAGCCACCAAGGAGCTGAGAAAGGAGGAAAGAGGAGTTAGTATCTTCTGGGAACCGGGACCCAAGAATGGTGGCCATGTGTGCTGTACCCTTCCCACTCCATGGGGAGTACATGCTGTACTTTCACTCACATGTTGTGCCTCTCCAGCTCTTGGACTTTTTTCTGTAGTTCCTGGTTCTGTGCAGAACAGGCTGCCACCCTAGAGAACATGGAGGGGTAGGACAAGGCTCAGCAATCTGAGTCCCTTACTCTACCTGCCTTGGCGAGGAAGGGGGTCCCTAGGAAGTCAGAAATGTGACCCCAAACATACCTGACTTCTAGCCCATCAATGTATTCTTTCTTCCGCCGCCGACTGTCCTGAGCTGACTGCTTGTTACGAATTTTCCTCCTGACCTTCTTGAGGACTGTCTCCTCTGCCTATAGTCCCAAGGTGTGTCAGTCCTGGACCCTTAAACTTCCCCAACGCTTCCCCTGGAATAGTGGCTTCTAGACACCATGGGGGAGCTTCCGGATTGGGATACCCTTAGGGGAAGTGTGTTACCTTGGTGAGAGGCAAGTGAGAGGGCAGAGAAACCCCCTCCTGCCCCAGTAGACGCTTCTCCTCATCTGTCAGGAACAGGGTTTGACAGGGCAGCTGAGGGGCAGGTTGGGCAGGAGAAAATGAGAAGGGAATGAGAGGGTCATCTCATTTCCAGCACGCAGGCTGTTCCCCCTGCATGCTTTCTGAAGAGGGTTTGCTGTTTGCACTGGGGAATAACTCCAACCTTGAGGTGAAGTAGGGGCAGAAACCTTAACTCAGACAGGAACTGGATCAAATCAGAGGGACCTGGTAAGGCTGAGAAGGGAGAAAGATGATAGTTTTGTCACATCCTTCACCCAGAGACTTAGGACCTTGGTCCTATGAGCAAACTAAGGAAGGATGAGTAGCTGCTGGTCACCCACAGGGAGCTCCCTGGGGCAGTGGCCTGTTCTCTAAGGTCTGAGGAGGCTCAGCTCCCTCAGACAAGGAGCTCCCCAAGGGTAGCCAGACTTCTCTCAGCAAGTCACTGCGGAGTACTGAGAGAGTAGATAGTTTCTCAGCTAAGTAACTTGCCTTTTTCACCAATATTTCTTTCTTTTTTTTTTTTAAGACAGAGTCTCACTTTGTCATCCTTAGTAGAGTGCTGTAGTGTCACAGCTCACAGCAACCTCCAACTCCTGGGCTTAGGCGATTTCTCTTGCCTCAGCCTCCCAAGTAGCTGGGACTACAGGTGCCCACCACAACGCCCGGCTATTTTTTTATTGCAGTTTGGCTGGGTTAGAGTTCGAACCCGCCACCCTCAGTATATGGGGCTGGTGCCCTACCCACTGAATTATAGGCACTGCTCAACAGTATTTCTTTTTGAAAGATTTATGCTTTACCTTGTGACTTAAGAATTTGCTAAGTTAGGCCAGACATAGTGGCTCATGCCTGTAATCCTAGCACTCTGAGAGGCTGAAGCGACCAGGCTGAGCAAGAACAAGATCCCATCTCTACTAAAAACAGAAAAACTAGGGCAGCACCTGTGGCTCAGTGGGTAGGGCACCAGCCCCATTTACCGAGGGTGGTGGGTTCCAACCCAGCCCTGGCTAAACTGCAACAAAAAAATAGGTGGGGGCAGCGCCTGTGACTCAAAGGAGTAGGGCATCGGCCCCATATGCCGGTGGTGGTGGGTTCAAACCCAGCCCTGGCCAAAAACTACCAAAAATAAATAAATAAAATAATAATAATAGCCAGGCATTGTGACGCACACCTATAGTTCTAGCTACTGGGGAGGCTGAGGCAGGAAGATCACTTCAGTCCAAGAGTATGAGGTTGCTACGGGCTACTATGCTGGGTGCTCTATCCAGGGCAATAGAGTGAGACTGTCTCCAAAAAAACAAACAAACAATACTGACACAATAGTTCTTTTTCGGTTTTTGATTTTTTTTTTAGACAAGAGTCTTATTCTGTCACCCTTGGTAGAGTGCTGTGGGGGTCATAGTTCACAGCAACCTCAAACTCCTGGGTTTAAGCAATTTTCTTGCCTCAGCCTCCCAAGTAGCTGGGACTACAGGCACCTGCCACAACACCCAGCTACTTTTTTTTTTTTTGAGACAGAGTCTCACTGTGTCACTCTTAGTAAAGTGCTATGGCATCACAGCTCACAGCAACCTGAAACTCTTGGGCTTAAACGATTCTCTTGCCTCAGTCTCCAAAGTAGCTGAGACTACAGGTACCTACCACAATGCCCAGTTATTTTTTGTTGTAGTTCTCATTGTTGTTTAGCTGGCTCAGGCTGGATTCGAACCCGCCAGTTTTGGTGTATGTGGCTGGTGCCAAGTGGCTATTTTTATTTTTATTTATTTATTTTTTTAGACACAGAATCTCACTTTATCGCCCTTGGTAGAGGGCTGTGGTGTCACAGCTCACAGCAACCTCCAACTCCTGGGTTTAGGCGATTCTCTTGCCTCAGCCTCCAGAGTAGCTGGGACTACAGGAGCCTGCCACAACACCGGCTATTTTTTGTTGCAGTTTGGGCGGGAACGAGTTCAAACCTGCCACCCTCAATATATGGGGCTGGCGCCCCACCCACTGAGCCACAGGCACTGCCCCCACCCAGCTATTTTTAGAGTTGAGGTCTTGCTTTTGCTCTGGCTGGTCTCAAACCTGTGAGTTCAGGTGATCTATATGTTTCAGCTTCCCACAGTGCTAGGATTATAGGTGTGAGCCACTGTGCCTAGCCTCTGACACAATGTTTTATAAAGAACAAAAAAAAACAAAAAAAAAAAAAAAAAAAGAGAGAAGAATTTGCTTTGGCTTTTGGCTAAACCATTTTCTATCTTCCCTTTTTTTTTTTTTTGAGACTAAGAGTCTCACTTTATTGTCCTCAGTAGAGCGCTGTGGCATCACAGCTCACAGCAACCTCCAACTCCTGGGCTTAGGCGATTCTCTTGTCTCAGCCTTCTGAGCAGCTGGGACTACAGGTGCCCAGCACAACACCAGGCTATTTTTTTGTTGCAGTTGACCAGGGCTGGGTTTGAACCCACCACCCTCAGTATATGGGGCTGGCACCCTACCCACTGAGCCACAGGCGCCACCTGGAAGCACTAGACTTTTTTTTTTTTTTTTTTGAGACATTGTCTTACTTTGTTGCCACTGGTAGTGTCAAGTGGTGTCACAGCTCACAGCAAACTCAGACTCAGACTCCTGGGCCCAAGCAATTCTCTTGCCTCAGCCTCCTGAGTAGCTGGGACTACAGGTACCTTCCATGCCACATTGCCTGGCTATTTTTTTTTTAGAGGTGGAGTGTAGCTCAGGTGATGCACCTGCCTCAGCCTCCCAAAGTGCTGGGATTACAGGTGTAAGCCACCGTGCCTGGCCCTTTTTTTTTTTTTTTTTTTTTTGAGCTAGAGTCTCCTCTGTTGCCCCAGCTAAAGTGCTATGCCATGGTATCAGCCTAGCTCACAACAATCTCAAAGTCCTAGACTCAAGTACTCCCTGTCTCAGCCTCCAGAGTAGGTGGGACTACAACTACATACCAAGACAATGCCCTGCTAATTTTTGTATTTTTAGTAGAGACAGAGTCTCAGTCTTGCTCAGGCTGGTTTCAAACTCCTGATCTCAAGCAATCCTCCCTCCTTGGCCTTCCAGAGTGCTAGAATTACAGGCATGAGCCACCACACCTAGCCAGTTAAACTTTTTCCTCAGCCCAAAATTCTAAAATGCTTGTCTTGGCCTCTGGTCTCAGCTTCAAAACAGATTTAAAGAGAGGCTAACACCGTCCTTGCCTTTTGGGCACAAGGAGTATTTTCCAGGGTGAAGTTCCTCACTGTAGGACTCTGCCCAGCCAGCTTGGAAAATCCATCTAATGTGATACTATGCTACACTGTAGCCTCGCCCATGTTTCCTACAGGCAGTGTTTTCACTGGGGAGGGAGGGGGGGGAAATGCTGTGATTGTTTCTCTTCCTTCACCCTGTACCTAGTAACCAGTTGGAATCCAGGTGGCCTGTTGTATTTCCACGTCCTGACCCAAGGCTAAGAAATAGCTCTGGCTAAACATACAGTGCACACAAGGTCTAGGCTTTCTCCCAAGGCCTATCCCCAGTATGTACCTTCTCTTTAACTGAGTCACCACCACCTTACTCCCAAGGGATCGCTCGCCCTTGTCCTCTTTTTTTTTTTTTTTTTTTTTTTTTGGAGACAGAATCTCATTTTATCACCCTTGTTAGAGAGCCATGACATCATAGCTTGCAGCAACCTCAAACTCTTGGGCTCAAGTGATTCTCTTGCCTCAGTCTCCTAAGTAGCTGGAACTACAGGTGCCCACCACAACCACAATGCTCCTGATTATTATTATTTTTTTTTTAGAGACAGAGTCTCACTTTGTCCACCCTTGGTAGAGGGCTGTAGCATCATAGCTCACAGCAACCTCCAGCTGTTGGGCTTAGGTGATTCTCTTGCCTCAGCCTCCAGAGTAGCTGGGACTACAGATGCCGCCATGATGCCTGGCTATTTTTTTTTTGCAGTTTGGCCAGGGTCGAGTTTGAACCCACCACCCTAGGTATATGGGGCCAATACCCTATTCACCAAGCCACAGGCGTTGCTCTTTTTTTTTGTTTTGTTTTTTGAGACGGAGTCTCATTGAGTCGCCCCCTGGTAGAGTGCTGTGGCATCACAGCTCACAGCAATCTCAAACTCATGGGCTTAAGCGATTCTCTTGCCTCGGCCTCTCAAGTAGGTGAGACTACAGGCACCTGCCACAATGCTCGGCTTGGTTGTAGTAGTCATTGTTTGGCAGACCCTGGGCTCGAACCCACCAGCTCCAGTGTATGTGGCTGGCGCCCTAGCTACTTGAGCTACAGGTGCCGAGCCTCCTTTCCTGCTCTTAAAATTGTTCTTATCTCCTTGGTCTTCAATGCCACAAGAACTGGGGCAAAGATAAGAGTTCATCATCAATTTCCCCTGCTCACATTTCCTTTGCTGCCATCTGTGTGACTGAGTATGTGTCTGTCAGGGAGCATTGGTTCTGGCTGACACCAAGACTCACCAGGGTTGCAGGAGGCACTGGGACTATGGTGCCTGCTGCGGGCAGGATGTGTGCGTGAGCATCAAAGGGCAGCTCATTGACCATGCAGACATCAGGCACCACAAATGAGGGGCTCCACTGATCTGAGAGAGACAAAAGTGGCTGGGAGAAAGGGGATACAGGGTATACCCAGGCAGCAGCGGGGGCTGGGTAGTGGTACAGGTTAGGGGAAACCCCTTACGCCCCATGGCTAGAGCTGGACCAAAGTGCCATTGTTCACTTCCCACAAAGAACACTGACCTAGCTGGATGGAGATGAACCCTACATTCAGCCCACCTTCCCCTTGCATCCTCTTCAGGGCCCCTGCCTCATAGACAACCTCATAGAGGGCAGAGGAACTGTCTGGATGGCCAGGGTTCTCAGCGATGGCACTGTCACTGCCAGGAGATGCTTCTGAGCAGTACACCTCATTGGGATCAATGAAAAACTTCGGGAAATCTTCTGGTTCACTTTCTTGAAGGCCCTGTAATAGGAGAGGGAAAAATTTTGACATCAGACCTAGATCCTTGATGCTTCAATTTCAATCCTTGCTTTTCTTGACCATGGAGACATTATATTCATGTCTACTTTGGCAGTCTCTATTTTCAGGCCTTTCTCCAACTGAAGCCTTTAACACCTTCCCCATCCCATTCCTCACACTCACATAACATCGGCCCCCACTGGACTCCAAGCCTTCCAGCCCTGGTTCTTGTAGCCTAGTTCCTGGGATCTCTGGAGGGGGACAATGGAGTCCCAGCTCCAGGAAGGATCCTGTTGAGAAGATATCTTCCGGGAGCTCCAGCCATGAGTCCAACAGGTTAGGGGTTTGGAGGTCCATGCATCTGGGGGTAGGCACATGGAACAGAGGGTGCAGAAAGGAATGATGGCTGCCCCCATCCCCCACAGCTTCTGGGTTCCTCTGCTCTCTCTCCCTCCACTGTGCCCGCACCCTCGCCTGCCTCGCCGGCAGCCTTCTCACTCAGGTTCAGACATACCGGCCCCGGTATTACCTGTTTGGAAGAGTCCGGGTCTGCCTAGCCTGCCGACTGCCCCAACACTAAGTAAGCCTTTTCTTTTTTCCAGGATATTGCATCCTGGACCCGCCCCGCCCCGCCCCACCCGCAACCTTATACCGGGAGGGCGGGCTGCACCTTACAGGGAGCCACCGCGGGGTCGCTGTGTCTGGGAGTAGGGTCAAGGGATGCACGTCCACAAACGTAATTCGAGGACAACATGATTAGCCGCGCCCTTTCTGCCTCAGTTTCTCCTAGAGACAGTAAATCTTCCTGAGAGTTCAGGGTCACTCTAGGAGTGAAAAGGGCTGTGCCTGGAACCGAGTGCTCGTTTAACTCCAGCCGCCACGAGCTTAGTAAAGGTGGGCTTGGCCGGGCTGGACGTTTGCGGGCCTCCTACCCGCCCCCAGAATGGGTATTCTGCAGCTGCGTTCCGCCCGCGCTCCGGGAGTCAGACGGGGTCAGGCCCACGTGGCCGCGGCGCTGGCCGGTCGGGAGGAGACCGGGCCGCCAACCAAAGGGACAGCTGGAAGCCAGAAAGGACTTGCTGGAAGTTAGAGAACCTTCCCAGAATGTGGGTAACAGCAGCCGGAGTGCTGTCGTTCATCACGTGACCCCAAGTTCAGGTCACACACATTCCCCAGCAGGGAGTAACCGCCTGTCCACCCGGGTTCGCAGCTGCACGAGCGGCGGGGCCGCGGGTTAGGGTCGCTCTGCACCTTGGGCCTCGCGCTGCTGGAGAACAGGGCACACCTGGACTCTAAGCTCATGAAGGGACAAGCGCCTGAAAAACTGAAGCAAATGAAAAATCTTTTGTGTTTGATTTGGGGATTTGTTTTATTCTTTGTGTATGATTACCAGCGACATTACATGTCCAACATTTGTATAACTTGCAAAATGTTTTCATAAACATTGTTCCTCAACAGCTCTGAGGCACACAGGGCAGGTAATTTTTTTTGTTCTGAGGAGACAGATCTGTCACTAGGAAGAAGTAATACCAAAATTCAGGATCTGGGGGTTTTTTTTGGTGGTTTATAATTTGTTTGCTTTTTTGTTTTTTGTTTTGCTTTGCTCTATTATCTGATGGTCCAGAAATTTACTTCAAATAAAATAATAGAGTTGTGATGACAAAGGTATGATTTTCATCTGTCTCCCAGTGGTATTTCAGATAAAGGGTAGCTGGGTGAGAAAACCAGGGAAGTTTGGGGTGTGGATCCAGAATTCCAACTGGTAATCATGGCTCTGTGCCCGTGGCTGAAGCAGCTAAGGGGCTAGCCACATACACCTGAGCTGGGGGATTTGAATTCAGCCCCGACCCGCCAAACAACAATGACGGCTACAACCAAAAAATAGCCAAAAAATAGCCTGGCGTTGTGGTGGGTGCCTGTAGTCACGGCTACTTGGGAATCACTTGAGCCCAGGAGTTTGAGGTTGCTGTGAGCTGTGATGCCATAGCACTCTACCCAGGGTGACAGCTTGAGGCTCTGTCAAAACAAACAAAGAAAAAAAAAACCCAAAACTCGTAATCATTCAACTTGTGAAGATTTGAGTTGGGTAAGAAGATTTGAGCTGGGCGCTGTGGCTCACGCCTGTAATCCTAGAACTCTGGGAGGCCGAGGTGGGTGGATTGCTTGAGCTCAGGAGTTCAAGACCAGCCTGAGTAAGAGAGAGACACCATCTATGGAAAAAAAAATAGCCCATAGCCAGGCCTTGTGGTGGGCAGCTGCAGTCCCAGCTACTTGGGAGGCTGAGGCAAGAGAATCGCTTGTGCCTACGAGTTTGAGGTTGCTGTGAGCTATGACCCCATGGCACTCTACCCAGGGTGACAAAGTGAGACTGTCTCAAAAAAAAAAAAAATCCCAGCATTGTGGCAGGTGCATGTAGTCTCACTTACTCAGGAGGCTGAGGCAAGAGTATTATTTGAGCCCACGAGTTTGAGGTTGCTGTGAACTATGATACCACAGCACTCTACCTAGTGTGACAAAGTGAGACTCTTTCTCAAAAAAATAATCACAGGCAGGCACCTGTGGCTCAATGGGTAGGGTACTGGCCTCAGACCAAAGGTGGCGGGTTCAAACCCGGCCCCTGCCAAACTGCAACAGCAAAATAGCCGGGCGTTGTGGTGGGCGGCTGGAGTCCCAGCTACTCTGGAGGCTGAGGCAAGAGAATCGCCTAAGCCCAGGAGTTGGAGGTTGCTGTGAGGTGTGTGATGCCACAGCACTCTACCAAGGGTGTCAAAGTGAAACTCTGTCTCTACAAAAAAAAAAATAAATAAATAAAAATAAAGACAGAAACAGGATCCAGTATTTACTGAGCAACTATTATATGTCATGTGACTTCCATAATTCTCAGAGCAACTCACAGTTGATCAAGAAAAGTTAAGTAGGCTTGGTTCCCATAGCACAGTGGTTGCAGCACCAGTCACATACACCAAGGCTGGTGGGTTCGAACCTGGTCAGGGGCAGCTAAACAACAGTGACAACTGCAAACAAAAATAGCTGGGCGTTGGGGCAGTGCCTGTAGTCCCAGCTACTTGGGAGGCTGAATCTCTTGGCAGGAGAATCGCTTGGGCCCAAGAGTTTGAGGTTGCTGTGAGCTGTGATGCCACAGTACTCTACTGAGGAAGACATAGTGAGACTCTGTCTCAAAAAAAGAAAAAAAAAAAAAAGTTAAGTAACTTTCTCAAGGTTACTTTGTAAGTAGCTGAACCACCATTTGGATGCTCAAGTCCATGTCCTTCATACACACTAAGCTGCCATGCTGGGCTTTCTCAAATTTCCCAAGTCTGTCTGTTCTGCTCATGTTTCTGCATCCTGCTCAACTGGTGAAGACACAAAGCAGACTTCCTAGACTGATGCAGATCTCTAAGGAAAGCAAAGCTGTTCTTGTTTAGAGCTTTCCCAGAACAAGAAATGTGGTTAAATACATTTCAAAGGGCTTCCTGCAGGCAGTATGTACAGAGATCATTACATGGGAAATGTAGTTAGTCTCTTTTAACGTTAGACCTGGAAGGAACCTCTGTGATCATCTCCTAGTTTGATTCCCTGTTTCCTCTCTGACTTACCAACCTCTACAGAGGAAATATTACTTGCCTAAAATCACACATCAAATTGAAGTTCAAGAGATCTGGGCTCGGCGCCTGTGGCTCAAGTGGCTAAGGTGCCAGCCACATAAACCTGAGCTGGTGGGTTCAAAGCCAGCCTGGGCCCACCAAACAACAATGACAGCTGCAACCAAAAAATAGCTAGGCATTGTGGCGGGTGCCTGTAGTCCCAGCTACTTGGGAGGCGGAGGCAGGAGAATCGCTTGAGCCCAGGAGTTGGAGGTTGCTGTGAACTGTGAAGACACAGCACTCTACCCAGGGTGACAGCTTCAGGCTCTGTCTCAAAAAAAAAAAAAAAAAAAAAAAAAAAAAGATCTGTTGTGCAACATAATTAATGTAGTTAATTGCAATGTGTCATATACTTGAAAATTTCTAAGAGAGGTTGGATGTGGTGGCTTACGCCTGTAATCCTAGCACTCTGGGAGACCAAGGCAGGTAGATTACTTGAGCTCATGAGTTCAAGACTAGCCTGAGCAAAAAGCAAAACCCAGTCTCTTAAAAATAGAAAACTGAGGCAAGAGGATCACTTGAGCTCAAGCCCAAGAGTTGGAGGCTTCTGTGAGCTACAACACCATGGTTCTCTATCCAGGGCAATAGCTTGAGACTCTGTCTCAAAAAAAAAAAAAAAAAAAAAATTGCTAAGAATATATTTTAAGTATTCTCACTACAAATAAATGGTAAGTTTGTGAGGTAATCTATGTTAGCTTGATTAGCCATCCTGTAATGTATATATATTTCAAACTTAATGTTTTACATAAATAAATATAATTTTGTCAATTTTAAAATAAATATATAAATATATATGTATGTATAATTTAAGGTATAGTTTGGTCTAGGATTCAGGTGCTCTGACTCCCAGCTATAATTCCTTTTTTTTTTTTTTTTTTGTAGTTTTTGACCAGGGCTGCGTTTGAAACCACCACCTCCAGTATATGGGGCCAGCGCCCTACTCCTTGAGCCACAGGTGATGCCCTGTAATTCTTTTTTTTTTTTTTTTTTAAGACAGAGCCTCAAGCTGTTGCTGAGTTTTTTTTGAGAGTCTCAATTTGTCACACTAGATAGAGTGCTGTGGCATCACAGCTCATAGCAACCTCCAACTCCTGGGCTCAAGTGAGTCTTCTATGTCCACCTCCCAAGTAGTTGGGACTACAGGCGCCTGCCACAATACCCGGCTATTTTTTGGTTGCAACCATCATTATTGTTTGGCGGGCCTGGGCTGGATTTGAACCTGCCAGCTCAGGTGTATGTGGCTGGCACCTTAGCCGCTTGAGCCACAGGTACTGAGCCTGCCCTGTAATTCTTTATTAATGTTACTAATTACCAATAATTTTTTTTTTTTTTTTGCAGAGTCTCACTTTGTGGCTCTCAGTAAAGTGCTGTGGTATCATAGCTCACAACAACCTCAAACTCTTGGGTTCAAGAGATTTTCTTGCTTCAGCCTCCTGAGTATACAACAACCTCAAATTCCTGGAGGAACCTCTTATCTCAGCCTACTCAATAGCTGGGACTACAAGCACTTGCCATAATGCCCGGCTAGTTTTTCCATTTTATAGTACAGATGACTTTTTTTTTTTTTTTTTTTTGAAATAGAGTCTCACTTTGTTGCTCTTGGTAGAGTACCTTGGCTTCATAGCTCACAGCAGCCTTAGACTCCTGGGCTCAAGCAATTCTCTTGCCTCAGCCTCCTGAGTAGATGGGATTACAGGTGTCTGCCACAATACGTGGTTATTATTATTATTTTTGTAGAGACAGAGTCTCACTTTACCGCCCTAGGTGGAGTGCTGTGACGTCACAGGACTCACAGCAACCTCCAGCTCTTGGGCTTCTGCGATTCTCCTGCCTCAGCCTCCCGAGCTGTGGCTGGGACTACAGGCGCCTGCCACAACGCCCGGCTATTTTTTGGTTGCAGTTCGGCCGGGGTTGAACCCGCAACCCTTGGTATACAGGGCCAGCGCCCTACTCACTGAGCCACAGGCACCACCCTATTATTATTTTTTTTTAATAGTGCCAGGATCTCACTCTAGCCCAGGCTGGTCTCAAACGCGTGAGCTTGTATGATCTGCCCACCTCGGCCTCCCAGAGTGCTAGGACTACAGGTGTGAGCCACTGCGCTTAGCCATTAATTTTCTTTCCTTTTTTTTTTTTTTTTTTTTTTTGCAGTTTTTGGCCAGGACTGGGTTTGAACCTGTCACCTGTGGTATGTAGGGCTAGCACCCTACTCCTTGAGCCCCTCCTTTTTTTTTTTTTTTTTGAGACAGAGTTTCACGTGGTCACCCTTAGTACAGTGTCAGGGCTTCATAGCTCACAGCAACCTCAAACTCTTGGGCTCACGTGATTCTCTTGCCTCAGCCTCCCAAGTAGTTGGGACTACAGGTGCCCGCCACAATACTTGGCTATTTTTTAGGGAGGGGGCGGGGTCTCGGTCCTGCTCAGGCTGGTCTGAAATCCTAAACTCAGGCAATCCACCCACCTTGGTCTACAAGAGTGCTAGGGTCACAGGCATGAGCCACCGCACCCAGCCTAATTTTTTTATTTTTTATTTTTATTTATTTTTATTATTAAATCATAGCTGTGTACATTAATGCGATCATGGGGCACCATACACTGGTTTTATAGACGTTTGACACATTTTCATCACACTGGTTAACATAGCCTTCCTGGCATTTTCTTAGTTATTGTGTTAAGACATTTACATTCTACATTTACTAAGTTTGACATATACCCTTGTAAGATGCACCGCAGGTGTAATCCCACCAATCACCCTCCCTCCGCCCACCTCCTCCCTCCCACCCGGCCTAATTTTAATTTTTTTTTTTTTTTTTTGAGACAGAGCCTGAAGCTATCGACCTGGGTAAAGTGCTGTTGCATCACAGCTCACAGCAACCTCCAACTCCTGGGCTCAAGCGATTCTCCTGAATCCGCCTCCCAAGTATAGCTGGGACTACAGGTGCCTGCCACAACACCTGGCTATTTTTTTGGTTGCAGCCGTCATTGTTGTTTGGCGGGTCCGGGCTGGATTCGAACCCGCTAGCTCAGGTGTATGTGGCTGGCGCCTTAGCCACTTGAGCCACAGGCCCCGAGCCTAATTTTGATTTTTTTTTTTTTTTTTACAGTTTTTGGCTGGGTTTGAACCTGCCACCTCCGGCATATGGGGCCGGCGCCCTACTCCTTTGAGCCACAGGCGCTGCCCAATTTTGATTTTTTTAATTAAGAGTTTAAAGCAGCAAGAGCTAGCTCATTCTTAGTAAGTGATGAGACACTAATACCCCATTTCACTTGCATCCTGATCTTAAGAGTCATAGATTCTTTCTCTTAGGACTCCCACCCCAGAAATTTTTGCATTCCCTCTTTACTTAAATAAGTTGCTTGTCTATTTCTAAAACCTCTTCAGAGGCATCACTCTGTCCCTTCGGTAGGCAATGACTTTTTCACCTTTGCAAAAGAATAGGCTGAGCTCCCCCCACCCTTTTTTTTTTTTTTCAGTTTTTGGCCAGGTCGGGTTTGAACCCACCACTCCGGTATATGGAGTTGGCACCCTACTCCTTTGAGCCACAGGCACCGCCCTGAGCGCCCTTTTTTAATATTCCTTTTTTGTATGGCTAGTGTCCCATGGGACTGGAAGAGGATTCTCATAACACAGCAGGGGTCAAGAGGATCCAGGATGGGAAAACAGTGAAGATCCTGAGTAGAAAATACCTTGGTGCATTCAAAAAACAGAAAACAGAAGGCCCGCAGGGTAGAGGGAGAAGTGTTGGAGATGAGGTTGGAAGAATCCTGGCCAGATGCCTTGAGGTTGAAGTGTACTGAGGGGGCCTTCATCAGGTAGGCTTTTAGCAGCCCCTGCCTGAGCTGTATCCCACCACTTCTTTCCATACTTGGTGAAGGCAAGAGGCTGCACAGAAACCACGGGAGTCAAGAAGGGATGATTTTGAAGACAGACGCTCTCTTTAGATTTTCCCCTTTTCCAGTTTTGCCTTGTTGATTTCTTTGTTGTGGGTGCTGGCGAAGGAAGTCAAACCAGGATGTTCATCCCAAGAATGGAATCCTTTCCCTTCCATATCACACTCCGATGCACTGGTGGGGTTTTAAAGGCTTCAAAGATAAAGAGACTAGCCCCAAGGCCAGGAAGATATCGCTTGAAGTGCACAGAGGAAGATTTGGCCTTTAAGGCAGGAGCACAGAGCCCCAGCCTTGCCCGTAGGGTTTCTAGCTACCTCTTAAAAACCTCCAAATAATCAAAGCCTAAGTAGACCGGTAGTTCCGGCTTTGTCCGACCTCCGATACTGCGCCCGAGGCTTACGGCCCCCGTGTCTTCGATTTAACCCTCAACCCGGCCCTTTCCAACTCTGGTCGCCTGCTCCGCCCCCTCCTCCTCCCAGTCTCTCATTGCTCCAGACTCACGTCACTTCTAGTCTGGTCCCGCCCCTTCAGCACGGTCATTGGTAGCCAGGCACTGGTTCGCGACTGAGGTAGGTATGGGAGGGGGCGGGAATTACCGGAGCGAGCCCGGAACCGAGTGGGTAAGATGGAGTGAGACCCGCGCAAGGTGAGTGCGGGCCGTCTGCGAGTGGGGCGCGGGCTGCCGCCTCCCGGGGCCGGAGTGCCAGCGCTGACGTTTTTCCTCTGCTTCCCGCGCCGCTGGCGGCCTCGGACCCCTCTCCTGGAGCCCCGAGGCCGCCGCCCTCCGTGTTGCCTTAGTTAGTTCCCGGACCTCAGCCCCTTAGGGCCCCTCTCCATTGGCCTTCTGCCTGGCGTCCCTACCTTTGGCGTGAAGTGCTTGCCCTCCGCTTTTGCGGGGGTGGGAGGTGGTGCAGAGGAAAAGGGCCCTAGAGGGCGGCCGGCTCCCAAGCTCCTGCTGTTCGCGTGGACCGCGGAGCTCCCCGTGACCCCTCCCACAGCCCTGGCCCCGCTTGGCTTCATCCACTCTTTTCTCCAGTGGGGTGTGTGTGGCCTCTATCCTCCTTAGGGGACTCCCGCTGCAGGTCCTATTTTGAAGTGGTCCCCAAGTTCTCTAGTTCTCGGGGGTGTCCGGATGAAAGGGTAATGAGATATGCACAAATTTCTTCCCATGCCTCAGTTTCCCCCTTGCTGGATCCTGTAATAAATCTTTTGGGAAAGATAAAATTTGAAGAGAAATGAATGCTTCTGGTAATCGGAGTCGATGAGTCACTCTGAACTGAGGAAGGTCAGAAAGTGGCTGGGCCAAGGGAACGGCCTGCTGCTGACCAGGCTTCCCATTTTCTGGGCTTGTCTTTCTTTGCCTCCAACCCGGCCCTCGGGTTGATCACTAACCCTTGCTCTGGTCTGTCTTCCCAGGTCAGAGAGTCACTGGAGCTACCACAACCAGCATGAGGTCCTGGGGAGAAACAGAGCTCCTGGTGTGGCGCCCAGAGGCAGGAGCTTCTGAGCCCCTGGTGCCTGTGGGGCTGGAGGTGAAGTTGGGGGCCCTGGTGCTTCTGTTAGTGCTCACTCTCCTGTGCAGCCTGGTGCCCATCTGTGTGCTGCGCCGGCCTGGAGCTAGCCACGAAGCGTCAGGTTAGTCAGCCTCTCCTCTTCTACTGCTATGAGTGGTGTCTGGTTTAGGGAAGGCTCTGTGGCTGAGGGAGGTGACTTAAGGAGGAGAGGAAGGCAAGAGTAGCTAGCCATTGCTTGGGTTGGGATCCGTGGGGCCTGCAGGGGTTCATTTGCTCATTCCCACTCCTACTCAGCTTCTCGCCAGAAAGCCCTGAGCCTGATAAGCTGCTTCGCAGGGGGCGTCTTTTTGGCCACCTGTCTCCTGGACCTGCTGCCTGACTACCTGGCTGCCATAGATGAGGCTCTGGCGGCCCTACATGTGACGGTGAGCACTGGCCTGGGCATGTGACACTGTGTGTGTGTGTGTGTGTGGTGTGTCCAGTTGCATACCTCTAGGAGTGATGGTTTGTATAGATCTGTTCACAGATCACGCCATGACTGTGTGGAAGGCTCTTGGCACATGACTCTATGAACTGTGATTTTTGGTTTTAAGGCATAACTCTCAGCCCTCTCTCTAGTCCCTGTGTGACCCCTATGTGCCCCTTGAAACAGTGTGAGAAACCTTATTATCAAATGCGTGAACTACTCTATGGGTTTCTCAGTTCTAGCCATCAAGAGGTTAGGAGTGCTGCGAGAGTCATTTTCACTCTCTTTCTGTTTTCCTGAAGGGCTGGTAATATCCTTCCCAGGGGCCTGGTATTGCTGACCAAAAGGCTTTAGCCGGAGGAAGTGGGATGTAGAGAAAGATCAAGTCCAATGCATAGCCAAGCTGCCTCACTATAGAAAAACTGAGACAGTAGGTGGTGGTACAGGGAAGTTTTTTCTTTTTTTGAGACAGAGCCTCAAAAAGCTGTCACCCTGGGTAGAGTGCTGTGGCATCACAGCTCACAGCAACCTTCAACTCCTGGGCTCAAGCAATTCTCCTGCCTCTACCTCCCAAGTAGCTGGACTACACGCACTCGCCACAATGCCCAGCTATTTTTTGGTTGCTCAGGTGTATGTGGCTGGCGCCTTAGCCACTTGAACCACAGGCGCCTATCCTGTACAGGGAAGTTATCCTAGACTCTGTCCTGTTTTCTTCCTCTAAAACTGAGAAAGTAACCCTGGATATAACCTTTTGTGTGTCTATTACTGAGTGATCCATGTCTCCATGTGACTATATATAATAAGCTTGAATGACCTTGTGATGATATGTGGCTCTGCGTGTGAACATTTGGGGAGGTGGGCCAACATTCGATCCTTTTGTGTACATCTTATCTATATTGGTGACTCTCAACTGGGGGTCGCTTTGCCCCTTAGGAAACATTTGGTAATATCTGGAGACATTTTTCTTTTCTTTTTTTTCTTTCTTTTTTTTTTTTTTTTTGAGACAGAGTCTCACTATGTCGCCCCTGGGTAGAGTGCTGTAGTGTCACAGCTCACAGCCACCCCAAACTCTTGGGCTTACGCAATTCTTTTGCCTCAGCCTCCCAAGTAGTTGGGACTATAGGCGCCTGCCACAGCACCTGCCTATTTTTTTTTTTTTTTTGAGACAGAGTCTCAAGCTGTCGCCCTGGGTAAAGTGCCTGTGGCGTCACAGCTCACAGCAACCTCAAACTCTTGGGCTCAAGTGATTCTCTTGTCTCAGCCTCCCAAGTAGCTGGGACTACAGGCCCGGGCCATCGAGTCCAGATGTTTTTCTTTTTCTTTTTCTTTTTTTTTAAGACAGAGTCTCAAGCTGTTGCCCTGGGTAGAGTGCCGTGGTGTCATAGCTCACAGCAATCTTCAACTCTTGGGCTCAAGTGATCCTTTTTTTTTTTTTTTTTTCCAGTTTTTGGCCAGGGCCGAGTTTGAACCTGCCACCTCCGATATATGGGGCCAGCACCCTATTCCTTGAGTCATAGGTGCTGCCCCTCAAGTGATCCTCTTGCCTCAGTTTTTTTTTTTTTAATTTTTAAAAATTTATTTGTTTTTATTAAATCATTGCTGTGTACATTGATACATTTATGGGTTTCAGTGTACTGATTTGATAGACAATGTGAAATGCTTACATTGAACTAAGTAACACATCCAACACAACTACACCCTAATAGTTTTGAAATGTACCGTTACATCATGGACATTAGGTGAGGTCCCCCCCAAATACCCTCTCTCCTCCCACCTCCTCCCCCTTTTTTTTTGAGATAGAGTCTCACTTTTTGGCTCTCAGTAGAGTGCTTTGGCATCATAGCTCACAACAACCTCAAACTCTTGGGCTTAAGTGATTCTGTTGCCTCAGTTTTTCAGTTATTTATTTATTTATTTATTTATTTATTTATTTTTTAGAGACAGTGTCTTACTTTGTCACCCTCGTAGAGTACTGTGGCGTCACAGCTCACAACAACCTCCAGCTCTTGGGCTTAGGCGATTCTTTTGCCTCAGCCTCCTGAGTAGCTGGGACTACAGGCACTCGCCACAACGCCCAGCTATGTTTTTGTTGTAGTTTGGCGGGGCAGTGTTCAAATTGCCACCCTTGGTATATGGGGCTGGCATGCTACTCACTGAACCACAGGCACCGCTCAGTTTTTCATTTTTAGTAGAGAGGGGGTCTCACTCTTGCTCAAGCTGGTCTCGAACTCCTGAGCTCGAGTGATCTGCCCAGCTTGGCCTCCCAGAGTACTAGGATTACAGGCATGAGCTACCATGCCCAGCCTGTTTTTTTATTTTTAGTATAGATGGGCTCTTGCTTTTGCTCAGGCTGGTCTTGAACTCATGAACTCGAGTAATCCACCTGTCTTGGTCTCCCAGAGTGCTAGGATTATAGGCAGGAGCCACTGTGCCCGGCCCCAAAATGTTAGTAGTGTCAAAGTTGAGAATCTTGGACTACATATAGCAAGTGACACCACAATCTGTGTGAACTTGTATCAATCTGGTCTATGTTACCAAGTAACTCCATTTTTGTGTGACTGAGAGAATAGCCCTGTGTCTGTGTGGGACCCCGCCATCTGTGTAATTTGGCCTCCACCAGACTCTGCAGCTGACTCTTCTGCACCATTCTCATTCTTAGGCTATCTCCTGAACTCCTTGTCCCTTCTGCCCACAGCTCCAGTTCCCCCTGCAAGAGTTTATCCTGGCCATGGGCTTTTTCCTGGTCCTGGTGATGGAACAGATCACACTGGCTTACAAGGAACAGTCAGGGCCACCACCTCTGGAGGAGACAAGGGCTCTACTGGGAACAGTGAACGGTGGGCCACAGCACTGGCATGATGGGTCAAGGGTTTCACAGGCAGTAGGAGCCCCAGCAGTGCCTTCAGCCCTGCGAGCCTGTGTGCTGGTCCTCTCCCTGGCCCTGCACTCGGTGTTCGAGGGGCTGGCAGTAGGGTTGCAGCGGGACCGGGCTCGGGCTATGGAGCTCTGCCTGGCTTTGCTGCTCCACAAAGGCGTCTTGGCTGTCAGCCTATCACTGCGGCTGCTGCAAAGCCACCTGCGGACACAGGTGGTGGCTGGCTGTGGGATCCTCTTCTCATGCATGACACCCCTAGGCATCGGGCTGGGTGCAGCCCTAGCAGAGTCGGCTGGGCCTCTGCACCAGCTAGCCCAGTCTGTGCTAGAGGGCATGGCGGCTGGCACCTTCCTCTATATCACCTTCCTGGAGATCCTACCCCAGGAGCTGGCCACTTCTGAGCAGAGGATCCTCAAGGTCATTCTGCTCCTAGCAGGCTTTGCCTTGCTCACTGGTCTGCTCTTCATCCAAATCTAGGGGGCTTCAAGAGAGGGGCAAGGGAGAGTCACTGTCAGGTGCCCTATTCTCCCTCCTCTTCCCACAGTGTTTGGAAATAGGAAGTAATAAGGAAGGAAAGTACTGAGGACCCAAATGTTCTCTGGAAGATAGAGATGGAGCCTTTGGGACTATCTGACCAATGAGAGGGAAGTACGCAGACAAAGGCTGGCCTCAGGCCCAAGGAACAAGAGATGGTCACATCACTAGAGACATGATCACAGGGCAAGAGGATTGGGGAAGACATCTGAGTGCTAGAATCAGAGGGTGGACACTATATGTAAGGACAGACTGACACTGGGGGGCAGGAGTGGAGGTGGGTACCCAGCTGCTATGGGATAGAGGTATGGTGAGGTACAAGCCCAGAGTCAGCATCCTGTTGGTTCTAGCTCATTTCAGCACCCCTGTTGATTTTTTTTAGCTTCTGCTCTCATATCTGTCTCCCACTTCCCTTTTCCCAGGGAACTATTGCCAAATGGTCTCTCCCTGCTAGTTTTGGTATCTTCTCTGGCCTCTCTAGTCCTTCTCACTCTTTTAAAGTGCCAAACAAATCCCCTCCTTTCTTAAAGCACAGTGATGTGGCAGTGAGCCCTGCCCAGCACCTCAGTGGAGAGGGGTTGCTTGTTCTTTTTTTTGGTACCAGATCCTAGGATGTGACAGAAATGTTTTCTGGCCTGGGGTGGGGGAAGGATTGGAGAGCTGCAATGACCTACAGCTGCTGCATCCTAAGAATACAGGACTTGGATGTGGTGCTCCATGCTCATATGATAAACACTGAGCTGCCAAAACTTTGTTTTTATACCTGAGGAGCCCAAGGAAAATGTCCACCCTCAGGATTACTTTTGGGAAGGGAGTGCTGTGCCTAAGGCCATATTCTCTATAATCTATTTTACTTACTGACCATGTTTTGGGACATGCTACCCAAATAAAAGATGTTTCTCTACATGTGTACAGTATCGGATTCATTTGTCTTGGGAGGGGTGGGCATGTGGCCAGCGTGAGAGGGCGAGTCCCAGATGTTTACAGCTGTTTTCGATCCTTGGTCTCACTGTTCTCACTTGGCCCGTTCCCTGAAGATGAACAGTTTTCCTCCTTTTGTCTCTTCCTTCTTCCCTCTTCGTCTCCACCCCTTCTTCCTTTCCTCTCCCTTCTCCCCTACCCTTTCCTCTCCGGGTTGGTAGGCTCGGAATTTATTACGAACTACTTTTCCCAGCTTGCTGCTCGCAGGGAGTAGCCGAGAGGCTAGGGCCAATCCCCCAAAGCCCAGTGTCGACAGGGCTCCTGGGAAGTGGAGTTCATTTCCTCTCAGTGCTGCGTGGCTGGAGGCGTGACGGAGTCACGTAAACAAACTACAGCTCCCGGCAGCCCCCGCGCGCAACAGGTCAGGGCTAGGCTGCGCCGGGTTCGTGGTGGGGCTGAGGCGGCGGCAGCGGCTACGGCTGGAAGAGCCGGGCTGGAGCCCGCCGCGGAGGCCGTGGCTTGTACTGCGAGGGTGGCGGGGAGGGACGGGGGAGGAAGATGGCGACGTCGGGGGCGAATGGGCCTGGCTCGGCCACGACTTCAGCTTCCAATCCGCGCAAATTTAGTGAGAAGATCGCGCTACAGAAACAGCGTCAGGCCGAGGAGACCGCGGCCTTCGAGGAGGTGATGATGGACATCGGCTCCACCCGGGTGAGGGGCCTCGCCGGGGAGCGGGAGCGGAGCTCAGCAGTTACGGAGAGGCGGGGCGGGGGCGGGAGTCACTGCGCTGGAGGCGGAACGGGGCTGGGGCCGGGGCCGTGGGCGCCGCCGTCTGGGCAGCCCAGTTGAGGGCCGTGAAGCAGGAAGACGAATTTTGCTGGGGGAGATGGAAAAATTAGGGAGGTTGGGAGTGTGAAAGTGACTGGGGCGGAGTATGTGAGGCAGGAATAGGCAGAGAGGGGGCTTGGCCCCTGGAGTCCGTCGCAGGTAGGAGGCGGGTAGGTGTGCATCCCTGACGGAGGCCGCTCGGACACCTACCGAAGCAACCCCCGTATTGGCTTATGGGTTGGGCGGATGGTCTGCTTGTGTCTAGTCTGGTTCCGCTGAGTGTGTGGTCTTTTCCGAGCTGGGGCCTCTGCCCTGTTGTGCTATGTCGGTGCTTTGGTACCTCCAGGAAAGAACCCCTTGAGTGGTTGGAACAAGTGGCGCTGGGTATAGTGGGGCAGGAAGTCCCCTTTTGCGTCCCGTCCCTTTGCTTCCTTTTTCAAATACTTCTTGTGGTTTCCTGATGTGAATGAAGGTGAGGTCCACTGCTTGGTGTTTTGCCCTGGCCGCCTTGGAGGAGAGGTAGGTGTTTGAATCTCAAAGCTGAGTAACTGTTTGGCACTAGGTTGTGTGGAACTCAGTGGTTTGCTGAGCTTTCTAGGGAGGTGACTGCTCTCCAGGTCAGTGTATGGGGTACCTTTTAGGGTCTTTTTCGTGTAGGGAATATTAATTCCTAGGAAGTTCCTGCAAACTTTCAGGCTCCTAACAGGTTTCTGAAGCCCCTCTGGTGTTGGCTTCTTGCTTCCCAGGCCTGGATGTCAGTGAGAGCAAGGAGTGGAAGTTCATCCACCTGGTGTGCAGTGCTAATTTAGGGACACTTTATTCTAAAACGGCAGATGAGGATACTGCAGTGATCCCTTATGACAAAGAGAAAAAAATAATTTAAGGGGAAATGGTGGAACATAAATACCACATCTCAACACTCTTTGTCCTGGTGTGATTGTGATGGCATCTGTCCATGACTGACTCCGGCTGATTGTATTTTTGTGTGTATCTCCCTTGACTCTGTTAGTCATCTTGTGTATTTTCCCTTTTGAGTCTCTAGGGACCATGTGCCCCAGTTTGTGGGAATCAGAACAGTGAAAGTTAGGTAGGGAGGCAGATCTGGGGTGGGGGCAATATGTGCCCTCTCACATGCTGGCCTGCAGTAGTCTGCTCTAAGCACCACAGGGTTATGGTGTAATTACTGACTTGCCTGCTGCCTTTTAGGAGCTTGTGGTAATGCTGGGGACAGAGATAAGATGAGAAAGAGGCTGATCTCCAGCTAACAGCTTGAGGCCTTGCTCTCTTGACTGTGAATCTAGCAGAGGCATGGTTGAATGTTAGGGCTTTTAGTACAAAGTCTGTGGGAAGCTCAAAGCTAGGGCGTCTATCTGTGTAGTACCCCTCCACCTTGCTTCTGCTGATGAATTTCTCTGCTACACAGAAAAGTCTAGTGGGGGGTGCATGGCCAAGATGTGGGGACCCAGAGTCTAGAGCTAGACTTGGGCTCAGCCTGTTGACTGCCTGGTGGGAGAGTTCATTAGAGGCAGGTATGGACTGTGGGCCTGTAACACTTAGACTAAGTTGAAATATATGTTAATGGAGATTTTCTTTTCTTTTCTTTTCTTTCTTTTTGTTTTTTTTTTTGAGACAGAATCTCACTATGTCACCCTCGGTAGAGTGCTGTGGCATCACAACTCACAGCAACCTCAAACTCTTGGGCTTAAGTGATTCTCTTGCCTCAGCCTCCCAAGTAGCTGGGACTACAAGCGCCCACCACAACACCTGGCTATTTTTTTGTTGCAGTTGTCATTGTTGTTTAGCTGGCTTGGGCCAGGTTTGAACCCACCACCCTCAGTGTATGTGGCTGGCGCCATAACCACTGTGTTACAGGTGCCAAGCCGTTAATAGAGATTTTCAGGTGGCCCAGAAGTCAGCATAGTGTCCCCTGAACTCCTTGGAAGAGAAATTCAGTTCTTATGTCAACTTATGTACAACAGCATGACCCTTGAAACTCTTAGAACTTATCCCTCTTGGTGGCGCCTGTACCTCAGTGTGTAGGGCACCTGCCACATACACCCGGTTGGCACATTTGAATCCAGCCTGGGCCAGCTAAAACAACAATGACACAACTGCAATAATAATAACAACAACAAAAAATAGCTGGGCATTGTGGTGGGCGCCTGTGGTCCCAGCTACTTAGGAGGCTGGAGCAAGAGACTTGCTTAAGCCCAAAAGTTGGAGGTTGCTGTGAGCTGTGATGCCATAGTACTCTACCCAGGGTGACAATTTGAGACTGTGTCTCAAAAAAAAAAAAAAAAGAAAGAAAGAAAGAACTTACTTCTTCAGCCCCCCTTCTCCTAATGGCCTTGCCTGGGGTCTGGTTTTTTGGCTGATGTCAGTGGCTGAGCCTTGGAAGTAGATGTTCACCTCTCACAGAGAGACACGAGATCTGTAGACAAACCAAACCCCATGCCAGCCTCAGGGTTGTGATGTCTTACTTCTGTGCCAGACATACTTCCTCAAAGTGGGGATGAGGCTAGAAAGATGGCTCTGGCCCAGGTCAGAGTAGGTCCCACCTTTCTCCAGGCTTGGATTCAGTAGAAGAATACCCCTTGGTTTTGGCCAACTTTTCTTTCTTTTTTTTTTTTTTTTGAGACAGAGGTCTCACTGTGTTGCCCTTGAAAGGCATCACAGCTCACAGCAACTTCAAACTCTTGGGCTTAAGCAATTCTCTTGCCTCAATCTCCCAAGTAGCTGGAACTATAGGCATCCGCCACAATGCCCAGCTATTTTTTTTTTTTTTTTTTTTTTTTTGTTGTTGTTGTTGTTGCAGTTGTCGTTGTTTAGCAGCCCCCGTCCAGACTCAAACCCACCAGCCTCAGTGTATGTGGCTGGTGCTGTGACCACTGTGCTGCAGGCGCTGAGCCATTAGCCAACTTTTCTAGCTGGGAAACCCATTATTGCTTGGATGTTTTAGTTCAGGAGTACAGGCTTTGTGTAGCCTTCCTGAGGCTGGGCAAGTGACAGAGCCCAAAGGGCTGTACTTTTAGAGTAGGAAGGAAAGAGGCTGGCAGGAATGGCTGTGTAACATCTACTTCTGGCCTTCCCCTTATGTCCCAGTTAGTTCTGGATGCATCTGGAAAGGAAAGCAGAAGTGCCTAATAGGTACCTTCCTTGTGACTAGCCTGGTAGGGGGGTCTCCTGGCAGCCCCTTAGGGACTCTAACTTGACTAATGCCAGCTGAAACAGCCCTGAGCAGTGTCAGGCTTTGCCTAGCAGGGTAATGTCAGTCAATAGTGATAGCATTGATAAAGGCAACTTGCAGAAGGGTTAGGATGGATTGTTAGAACCTGCTTTCTGTGGAACTTTTTCTTAGCACTGGATTTTTTTTTTTTTTTTTTTTTTCTGGTAGATTTTTTTTTGCAGTTTTTTTTTTTGGCCAGGGCCGGGTTTGAACCCACCATCTCCTATATATGGGGCCGGCGCCCTACTCACTTTGAGCCACAGGTGCTGCCCCCCAACCCCACCATTTTTTTTTTTTTTTTTTTTTTTGAGACAGAGTTTCATTCTGTCACCCTAGGTAGAGTGCCCTGGCATCATCATAGCTCACAGCAATCTCACACTCTTGGGCTCAAGTGATCCTCTTGCCTCAGACCCCCAAGTAGCTGGAACTACAGGCATCCACCACAATGCCTGACTAAGTTTTTTTAAATTTTAATTTTAATTTAACTTATTTTAATTTTATTTATTTATTGTTTTGCAGTTTTTGGTTGGGGTCGTATTTGAACCCACCACCTCTGGTATATGGGGCCGGTGCCCTACTCCTTAAGCCATAGGCACCATCCTTTTTTAATTCTTAGTAAAGATGGATCTTGTTCTTGCTCAGGCTGGTCTTGGACTTCTGAGCTTAAGTAGTCTACCCGCCTCAGCCTCTCATAGTGTTAGGATTATAGGTTTCTTTTTTCTTTTATTTAAACACTTTTTCTGTAGCTGGGTGTTGTGGCGGGAGCCTGTAGTCCCAGCTACTCAGGAAGCTGAGGCAAGAGAATCCCCTAAACCTGAGAGCTATAGGTTGCTGTGAGCTGTGACACCACGGCATTCTACCGAGGCCAACAAAGTGAGACTTTGTCTATAAAAAAAAAGAAAATTTTTTTTTTTCTGTAGAGACATAGTCTGACTATCCAGGCTGGTCTCAAACTCCTGGCCTCAAGCCATCCTCCCTTCTTGGCCTCCCAGACAGAGTGCTGGGATTATAGGTATGAATCACTGCACTTGGCCACTGTCAAGTTTCTTTTCTTTTTTGAGACATAGTCTCACTTTGTCACCCTCAGTAGACTGCCGTGGCATCGTAACTCACAGCAGCCTCTAACTCTTGCACTCAAGCAATTTTCTTGCCTCAGGCTCCCTAGTGCCCGCCACAAAGCCTGGCTATTTTTAGGGATGGGGTCTCACTCTTCCTCAGGGTGGTCTTGAACCCGTGAGCTCAGGTAATCCACCTGCCTTGGCATCCCAAAGTGTTAGGATTACAGGCGTGAGCCACTGAGCCTAACCTGGCAAGTTTCTTTCTTTCTTTTTTTTTTTTTGCCTGGCAAACTTCTTAAAAGCACCAGCATGTTCTGGTGACAAAGATGGTAAGGATGACTAAAGGGAATAGTGCTCAGTACCTTCCGTGACATTCCCATTTGTCCCTCATTTCTCAGTTACAGGCCCAAAAATTACGGCTGGCATACACAAGGAGCTCCCATTATGGTGGTTCTCTGCCCAATGTCAACCAGATTGGCTGCAGCGTGGCTGAGTTCCAGGTAAGTAGACACCAGCTGAGGCAGGGGTTGGTGGGGTGGGGTCAGGTGGGGTGGAGGTTCTTAGGCTGCTTCCTTTGCTCACTTACCTGTCCGGTTTGGCAGAGCCCCCTCCACTCGCCTTTGGATTCATCAAGGAACACGCGGCACCATGGGCTGGTGGAACGGGTGCAGCGAGATGCCCGCAGAATGGTGTCCCCTCTCCGCCGTTACCCCCGCCATATATCCTTTACAGAAGATTTGGGGGGTCTGGTCTGGTGGGTGATGGGATGGGGACTCAGGGACTTTAAGGGTTATCCAGTCTTATCCTTCTCCTAAGGCTCTGAGTGTTCTTACTTCAGCTTGCTCTTTGTTTGCAGAACCAGGCCTCTCTGATAAGTCTGCTAAAAGGTGTGGTCCCTCCTCCTCACATCTCTGTTCTTAGATTTTTTTCGATCTCAGAGACCTACAGACCTCTCTCCCCCAGTCCCTATCCAGACATTCTCCTATATTTTTCTTGCACCATTAAGCTTGATTCCCTTCTGTTCCATTGTTGATCCTTGTAGAAGAGAAAGGTGTGTATTTCTTGAAGCAACTCATTTGCTGCCTTTATTACTCTTGTCAGTCTCCACCTGATCTAGGTCCTCTCTACCATTTTCCTTAACTGGTGCTGTTCACATTGACAGCTCTCCTTATAGTCCTGCTTACTTATCTCCTCCCCCAGAGTCCAGCTGGAGAAGGTAAGTAAGTGTCCAGAGCAGGCAGAATCTCATGCCCACCCTCTGATATGTTTCTAGAAGGAACTTGAGTTGGGGCTGGGATTATTGGGCTAGAGTTTCAATAGTGCCTCCTATAATAGCAGGGCTGGAAGGGGTGGGGGCAGGTGGAGTAGGTGGGTCAGAGTCCAGTCTTGGCCATGTTGACATGAGTGAGCGTCCAAGCCTTCTAGTCCAGCCAAAGCAGGACCAATGGGAGCTATAGCCAGGGTGGGTGTGTGTAATGGGGAGGGAGAAGGGCAGGGTAGCGGGTGAAAATGGCTGCCTTCTACATAATATCAAGGGTGGGTGCCAGATATATAGTCTTAGACTTCTGAACTACTTTCCTTGTCTATCTCGCTTCTGAAATGCATACCTAGCAGACTTACTGGGCTATAGGAGTCCCATTCAGTTTGTCTTAACAGAGAGAAGTTGAAACATTTCAAAATCTCTTGAGATTGGGGGAGGAGATCCGCAGAAGGAACCAAAAAGGAAGAGACATGATCCTGGGTGCCTGGCCCTCTTCATTCACTTCCACCTTGGCTGCCCTACATTTTCCAGCCCCCATGCCCACTGTTCTTGTCCACTGCCAGCTCTTCTCTTCATGGCTTTGTTTCTCCAATCCAGGACAGTGCCCTGGGGGAATTTCTCTGCAGAGAAGGGGCAGTTGTTTCGACTACCATCTGCACTTAACAGGTGATGACCTTTGCCTTCTTTGGACCACATCTTCCTTATCTGTAGTTTTAGGGGCTCTACTCCCTCATCCCCACCCTGTTCTAGTCCAGCTAGTGTCTTTCCCTGGGAACTAGAAAACTATTACTGGTACCAGCTCATTTCTGCTTCCTGCACAGGACAAGCTCTGACTCTGCCCTTCATACAAGTGTGATGAACCCCAGTCCCCAGGACACTTATCCAGTCCCCACACCTCCCAGCATCCTGCCCTGCCGACGTGGGGGTAAGTGGCCATGTCCCAAGGTTAGAAGTAACCATGGAGCTTTGCTTTGAAGAAGGTAGGTAAGAAGGCACTACACCCAACACCACTGTATCTTCTGCAGGTTTTCTGGATGGTGAAATGGACTCCAAAGGTATGTGTCCTTCACCACTTGTAGGTAGTGAAGGTCGAAGTCTTTCTGGGTTGTTGTTGGAAATTTTGTGTAGGTTCGAGGAGCAGGACTCCTTCCCACCTGTGTTTGCTTCCGGTTTGCTTTACTGGCTCCTTGTCCACACTCCCTATCACCAGTCTTTCTCTTTCAAGTCCCTGCTATTGAGGAGAACTTGCTAGATGACAAGCATTTGCTGAAACCATGGGATCCTAAGAAGGTAGGCATGGGCCACTGGGTACTGCCCACTATCCATCTGCTATACCCTCTCTATGGGGCAAGACTTCCAGGGTTTTCCACAGAGCACTGTTCTCATTTTCTGCATTCTCCCTCAGCTGTCCTCATCTTCCTCCCGACCTCGGTCCTGTGAAGTCCCTGGAATTAAGTAAGTACCCTAATGAGACTGGCTGAGAGGTGGGAGAGGTAGATGTAGGAGACTGATCTCTGTTATTCTTTGACCATGGCCTCCTCCCATGCTTTTTTCTCTTCTGTTAGCATCTTTCCATCTCCTGACCAGCCTGCCAATGTGCCTGTCCTCCCACCTGCTATGAACACGGGGGGCTCCCTACCTGACCTCACCAATCTGCACTTTCCCCCACCGCTACCCACCCCCCTGGACCCTGAAGAGACAGCTTACCCTAGCCTGAGTGGGGGCAACAGTACGTCCAATTTGACTCACACCATGACCTACCTGGGTATCAGCGGAGGCCTGGGCCTGGGCCCAGGCTATGATGTACCAGGTGAGTGGCTGTCCTGGCCATTTGCACACTGGGTGTTGCTTGGTTAGAGGGATGAAAGGGAGGGAGGCTTGAGTATCTGAGATCCTCTTGTGATTACCCATATTAGCCCTAGCCATCACCTCTGCACCCTAAGTTCCCTAACTAGTTCTTAACCAGTGAGATCTGGTAGATGTGACTTTTCCTAGAAAGATGATGAAGTGTAGCCCTCAGGTGGGCAGTACCAATTTCACTGTCAGGGACAAAGTAGGAAGGACATTGTGTTGCCAGTTTCATAGTCTGGTCACTGCTGCCCATTCTGGGTGGAAGGGGGACGAGTTACCATCAGTAATGTTGGCGTCTCTGGTTTTTGTCTGTACCCGCAGGACTTCACTCACCTCTCAGCCACCCATCCCTGCAGTCCTCCCTAAGCAATCCCAATCTCCAGGCTTCTCTGAGCAGTCGCCAGCCCCAGCTCCAGGGCTCCCACAGCCATCCCTCACTTCCAGCCTCCTCCTTGGCCCACCATGCACTGCCCACTACCTCCCTGGGCCATCCCTCACTCAGTGCCCCTGCCCTTTCCTCTTCCTCCTCCTCTACTTCATCCCCTGTTCTGGGTGCCCCCCCTTACCCAGCTTCTACCCCTGGGGCCTCTCCCCGCCACCGCCGTGTACCCCTCAGCCCCCTGAGTTTGCCCGCGGGCCCAGCCGACGCCAGAAGGTCCCAACAGCAGCTGCCCAAACAGTTTTCGCCAACAATGTCACCCACCTTGTCTTCCATCACTCAGGTATGCATGGCTGCCTCCCCTACATGTCTGTCTCCCTTCCCCGTTTTCTTCTCTTGCCTTGTTCTCTCCCTTCTTTCCTCAAATACTTCTTCTCCTTACTTCCTGCACTGCTTGTCTCATCCATCCCCTACCAGTCCTCTGTTTTCCACCTGCCCCATCTTTTATCCATCTTATCTCTTCTTGCTTAAGAGTGCAAACCCTGGGATTAAGTTTTTTGGATTCAAATCCTGGCTCTGCCTCTTATTAGCAGTCTCTTTGGACAAGTTATTTAACTTCTATAAGCCTTGGTATCCTCATTTATAGAACAAGGATAGTTATGTAAGGATCAAATAACATAACTAACATAACTTGAGGCCAAGTGTGGTAGGTCACATCTATAATCCTACAGTCCAAGAGGCCAAGGCAGGATTGCTTGAGCTCATCATTTCGAGATCCTATCCCTACTAAAAATAGAAAAACAGGACTCTGCGCATGTAGCTCAGCAGCTAGGGTGCCAGCCACATACACCGGAGCTGGCGGGTTCAAATCCAACCTGAGCCTGCCAAACAACAATGACAACTACAACCAAAAAAAAAAAAAAAATAGCCGGGCGTTGTGGCAGGTGCCTATAGTCCTAGCTACTTGGGAGGCTGAGGCAAGAGAATCACTTAAGTCCAAGAGTTTGAGGTTGCTGTGAGCTATGACATCACATCTCTCTACCAAGGGTGACAATGAGACTCCGTCTCAAAAAAAAAAAGAAAAGAAAAAGAAAAACAGTAGGGGGCGCCTGTAGTCCCAGCTACTCTGGAGGCTGAGGCAAGAAAATTCCTCAAGCCCAATAGTCTGAGGTTGCTGTGAGCTATGATGCCACGTGAGCCTGTCTCAATAAATAAGTAAATAGATAAAGTATTGAGCACCATCCCTAGCTCAGTTATGTGCTAGATAAATAGTAGCTTAATCTTTCCCTTTTTTCCCGTCTTGGGTCTTTTCTTTGCCTCATCTCATCCTCCCCTCTCCCATTTCTTCCACTTCTTTCATAGAATTCAGAGTTAAGAGAATTTCAGTTTAGGAAACCCAGTCCCTTCATTCTACAAATTAGAAAATTTAGGCCCAGAGGGAGTGTGACTTTACCAAGTTTACACAGCAAGTAGAGAGAGTTGGGACCAGAACTCAAAACTCTTAACTTTAAAAGGGTTTTTTCCTTAATGCTAAAATTCTCAGCTTTTTCCTCCTTCCCTATCCATTACTTCCTTTTTGCTCTCTCTGCTCCCTCTTCTTTTACCCTAATGCTCTTCTTTTCCCAACTCTCTCTTCCTCCATTGCTGTTCCCTGGAATGTGTGTTCTGTGTTCCATCTTTACCCGGGTCTCCTCTCCTGTAGGAAAAACTGAGGCCAGGCCAGCAAGGGCTCTGCTGTTGGGGTGTGGAGTGAGCATAACTTCCCTTCCTCCTCTTCTCCTTTCCCTTTCTTCATCTCCTGCTACCTCTGGCCTCTTCCAGGCCCTGTTTATCAATCACTTGAGATGTATCAGTAGTTCAAGTACCAAAGGGAAAGAATGGTTTCCTTCTAGAGTGAATTCAAATTTGCCCGTGTATTAGCCTTACTCAGTTACACTTTCATTCTGATGTGCATTTTTGAGCAACTGTACTCAACCCTATGGGAATATTGAAATTGAGGATAGTTACAGCATAAGAGAGTGGAAAGCCGTGACTAAGTTCTTCCTGAGGGGCACAGTGAAGGGGTAAGCTTCCCCCTTTCTCCTTCTTTTCAGGGCGTCCCCCTGGACACCAGTAAACTGCCCACTGACCAGCGGCTGCCCCCATACCCTTATACCCCCCCAAGTCTGGTTCTGCCCACCCAGCCACCTACCCCAAAGCCTCTACAGCAGCCAGGGCTGTCCTCTCAGGCCTGCTCAGTGCAGCCCTCAGGTGGCCAGCCTCCAGGCAGACAGCTGCACTACGCAACACTATATACACCTGGGCCCAGTGGGCACAGGCAGCAGTCTTACCACCGACCAATGAATGACTTCAGCCTGGGGAACGTGAGTACTAAGGCTCCTATTCAGAAGCAGGGGAGAGGATGAGAGTGGGTCAAGGGGGCCTGAGTGTATCTCTGGTACTCTCTGAATTGGGAGATCTAGGTGGAGGGAGAGCTCCCCTTCCCCAAGTAACATAGCACTGCCAGCTTGGGGTTCCTCTCGTCCTGTGTTTGACCCCTACTCCTGCCCCTCTATTTCTGCTCAGCTTGTTCTTTGATGACTGCTGCCTTGACCCGTTCTCTTCCTGGCATGCACATGCTCTGGCCCAGCAGGTACGGTGCCCACACCTACTTCGGGCCCCGTGCTCGCTTTTGTCGCTCTGCTTGCTGCCGCCTCCCTCTGTCATTGCCTCTGTGCCTGAGGTGGATGAAGATTGCTTGGTAAAGGGGATGTGTTAGCAGGGTGAGGCAGGTCCAAGCAGGACCGCCTGTTCCAAAGCCCACTTTCTCAAGGTCTATGTGTCTGTAGCTGGAGCAGTTCGGCGTGGAGAGCCCATCAGCCAGCCTGGTGCTAGATCCCTCTGGCTTTTCCGAAGGGCCTGGATTTTCAGGGGTTGAAGGGCCAGTAGGTGGCCACCAGGATTCCCACACCCTCAACCACCAGAACTTGACCCATTGCTCTCGCCATGGCTCAGGGCCTAACATCATCCTCACAGGTGAGGGGGTATAGGTGGAGATGGAAAACAGAAGGAAGGAGGGACACAGCTGGAATATTAAGGGGTCTCAGAAGAGTTTGTAGGGGATATGGTCCTCACCCATCTCTTCTATCCACAGAAGACTCCTCTCCAGGTTTCTCTAAGGAGATCGCAGCAGCCCTGGCTGGAGTGCCTGGCTTTGAGGTGTCCACAGCTGGGTTGGAACTGGGGCTGGGGCTAGAAGACGAGCTGCACATGGAGCCGCTGGGCCTAGAAGGGCTCAACATGCTGAGTGACCCCTGCGCCCTGCTGCCCGACCCTGCAGTGGAGGATTCATTCCGCAGTGACCGGCTCCAGTGAGGGACCTCATCACCATCCCTTTTCTTGGCCTTGTCCTCTATCACGGTCCCTTTCCTCCCTTCCCCCTGGCCAGTAGAGACTCTACTCTCTGCCCCCAGATCCTCTTTCTAGCATGAATGAAGAATTCCAAGAATGAGAAAAAGCAACAGGTTTGTCCAGGTTGCCTCTGTATTCTGCACAAGGCATTGACCTGGGGGAGCTCAAGGGAGGGCCTAAAGCACTTGTAACTTTGAACCATTTGTATGGATGTCAGAGCCTGTTGGAGAGCAGGGTGTAGAGGGGAGCCCTGGAGGCAGGGCTTGTCCGAATGCCTAGGAGTGAGCAGCGCCAGCCCCTCCTCACCACTCTTCCCCATGCAGTGGAGGAGAGAGCCAGAGTGGATATTATTTTTTATTAATTATATTATATGTTAATAAAAAAACTTATCGAACTCTTAGTGTGGTTGGCTACTGTTTGAGGTGTGGCTAGGGATGTAGGGAGTTTTTTGGCCATAGGCCCTTTTATTTGTTGTGCTTTGTGGAAGAGCCCCCCCCCCAGCCTCAGAATTTGTCACTAGCATTTGACATGGGGACCCAGGATGGATGTAGGATTCCATAATAGCAGGAAGTCACCTGTGTGCCCTGCTTTATGTCTCTGGCCCTGCTGTAATATCAAGGAATGGGGGCTTTAGCCTGACAAATTACTACTCTTCCTCAACCCAAGGCCTGATAGTAAGCTCAGAGGAGTCAGGAGTAGAAGTGTTTGCTAGCTGAGTTCATGGGCCTGATGTTTCCAGTAAAAAGACTCCGGCTTTTCTGGGGGTAGCCAGCCAGTGCTGAGGCTTCCAAGAAGAGGGCAATTAACCATTGAAAACTTAAGGTATGTCTCAGCTGGCTCTTCTTTTTTTTTTTCTTTTTTTTTTTTTGAGACAGAGTCTCACTTTGTCACCCTGGGTAGAGTGCTGTGGCATCACAGCTCACAGCAATCTCCAGCTCTTGGGCTTAGGTGATTCTCTTGCCTCAGCCTTTTGAGTAGCTGGGACTACAGGTGCCCACCACAATGCCTCACTATTTTTTTGTTGGAGTTTGGCCAAGGCCATGTTTGAACCCACCACCCTTGGTCCTTTTAAGTTTAAAGGACCCGCCTCTGACCACATGCCCCTAGGTCTAAGGGGAAGTCCTATACTCCCTCCCCCCCCCAAACTGCATGTGGATTTGCTTCTCTCCACACTGTAATCCACTCACATTTGAGTTTACTTGAACATACCTTTGAATGCCAGCGGTGTTATACATAGCTCTCTTTCTGGATTGGGTTGCTAGATTTTTGACCATCTGGACCTCTGCTCTCTTACCCAGCACAGTGAGAAAAAACAATGCCCCTCCTCTGTTACCCCACCTCCACTATTCTATTCCACACCCCGCAGTCCTGGCCTCTTTTCTTCCTCTTTCCAAAGCTCTTGTCATTTACAGAAAAGAGAACTGAGAGCTTCTGGCTCATGCCGGAAAGGAATGCAACGTGCCCCAAATCTGGAAGTGGGGGGAGCCACCTAGGTCCCCACAGCTTGGGCATTAAGGGCCTTCACCTTCGCAGAGGAAAGCACACATCTCACTGCAGGATGGGCGCATGCCTCTGACTCCGGGGCCGGCTGGGGTCAGTGTCTTGCGGCACCGGCCGGATGTCTGCAAACGTCTGGGTGCAGGGAGCCCTCCCAGCCGCCAGGGGTCGCGCTGCAGGCGGCTGGGCGCTGGGAAGGCGCTTGCCAGGGTCACGGCCCCCGGCCGAGGAGGGGAGTAGGGGGGTAGCGGCGGTGTCCGCAGTCAGGGAGGGCGCCTGGGGGAGTAGAAGAAGCGGGGCGCGCGGAGGAGCGCTGGGGCCCCGGCACCGCGGGAGCGGGGTGGGCTGAGCTGCCGGAGCAAGCAGCGTGGCGGCACGGTCCCGGCGTAGCGCGGCGGGGACGCTGGGACCGCCCAGATCTCCCTCCACGGCGCCTCGCGCCCTGCTGCCCTCGACCGTCTCTTCTTCTTTCCCTCGTCGCCCGGGCGGGAGCGCCATGTCCGGGGCCGGGTAGCCTGCCGCCCGCCGGCCCGCCAGCCCGCCCTCCCAGCCACTCGCCAGCGGGCCGGCCGGCCGGCCGGCCGGGGAGTCGCGGGGCCGGCAGGTAGGGCTGGACCAGGCGGGGCGGCGGGCGGGGAAGGAGGAAGGAGGCGCAGTCGGGGCGGGGATAGACCCCAGCTGTTCTCCAGAGCTGCACATCTGTTCTGGTTCCTCTCTCCTGGGGAAGTGAAAGCGGAGGGAGGGCACAGCCCTGAGTATGCTGGAGGTGCTGGGCTTCCGGCTCCTCTCCTGCTCCCGCGGGAGCGGGAGTCGGAGCCGCTTCCCTCCCCTCGGGTCATGCAGCGGCCGGCACTACTGCCGTCACGTCCTCGGCATCTGGCGCGCTTGCTTCTCTCTGCCCTCCTGCTTCTTCCTCAGTCTCTTCTCCCTCTGCGCGCCCTTTGCCTCAACCTGAACTTCCCATCCACCGGCGTTGGAACCCGGGGTGGTCCCTGTGCGTGTTGCCTTTCCCTGGGAGAAAGGGCTGCTTTCTGCAAGACTTCCCAGCCTGAGTGAGGGGAGGCCCGAGTACACAGGTCCCGCGGTTGGCTGTCACCCATTTGCTCCTTAGTTCCACCTGAAGGCCTCTGCCTATGCCTTGGGCAGGGGCCTCGCATTTGTGTGCAGTGGACCAGGGACAGGGCTTTGCCCTAGAGTTAAATCAGGAGGCTGATGCTGACTTCTGGCTTCACCTCCCAGACATGGAGGCTAAATTTAGCAGTGCTTGGGAGGGGTGTGTGTGTCCAAAGGCCAAGTTAAGAAGAGAGCCGGCATGGGTCTGTGAGATTGTCCAGCTCTCTCTTCTGGGGAGAGCAGACAGTGAGTAGGACTTCACATCCTGGAACCCGGCAGAGCCATGTCTGCCTTGCTAAGGGTCCTGTAGTAAGAGGTTACACTTGGCTTGATGCTGTGCTGGCACCCATCACACGCCCACACAACCACAAGCTGACTTCCTCTGGGCTGCAGCTTCCCCTCCTCTGTTTCAGGAAGTGACCTCCCTTCCCCTCTAAGCGCCCCCATGCGCCTCGGGTCCCCTGCTGGGAGCCACCCACCAGGTTTTTTCCTGGCTTCTGCACTGTGGGGCACCTCAGGACCCTTGGGGCTCCTAATCCCGGGGGTTGGGCCATGGAGGCAGGTGAGAACACAGTTGTTACTGAAGGGCTGTCGCGTGGGCCTGTTTCTCTGGGCTCCAGGGGGGGAGATTGTGGGGAGGCTGGGACTGTCTTCCATAGTTACCTTGGGCCTAAATGGAGATACCTAAGGTCTTAGAGGAGGAGAACACTGGTTTTTTGGCCACGTGGGCGGAGTTACAAAAGGAAAAAGGACATAAAAACTTGGGTTTTGTGAGGTTTCCCATAAACCTGTGGTGTCCTCTTAAGAACCTAAGAACATTTGATGGATCATGAGAGTTTTACAATGCTAGAGTAGGAAGGTCAGAAACTCTTAAAAAAAACTGAGACAAGTATGATGTCATGGCCAGATTGAATGATGTCATGGCAGGCTATTATAGAAAAGATTGTGATCTCTGTGATGTTATAAGTCTATACATAGAGTGAGGAGGGGTGGGCCTCTCCTGGAGGGCTATATGAATAGCACAATGTCAGAGCACAGGTCAACATGCCTGTTGAGCAGAGTTGGGTTCTTAAGGGAGAGGGCTGGTACCACTAAGTGGGAGGGGCCTGATCTCTTTAAGGAGCTCTGTGGGCTGCAAGAGCCTCATGATGTCACAGGCAGGAGAGTTCAGGATTGGCTGACCATTTATCCTGCCTTTCCTTGGAAGAGCTAGGAAGAGGAGAGGAAGAAGGTGTGTGTGTGTGTGTGTGGGTCACCCTGGTTACCATGGCAACCTTGGCCTTCCTTTCTTCATCTCTTTCCCACTTGACCGTTCTAGATGCAGTGAGTGAGGGGGGGGCCATGGCGGAGGAGCGGCCCCCCCGGCTGGTGGATTACTTCGTGATAGCTGGGCTTGCAGGGAATGGCACACCCGAAGAAACGTGGGTTCCTGAACCCAGTGGACCCCTGCGCCCTCCCCGGCCTGCTGAGCCCATCACGGATGTGGCAGTCATTGCTAGGGCACTAGGCGAGGAGGTGCCTCAGGGCTACACGTGCATCCAAGATTCTACTGGGGGCTACCCCTTGGAACTCAGTGCCGGACTCCTAGGTGGAACTCAGCCTGTCATCTGCTACCGCAGGGGCCGTGACAAGCCCCCTCTTGTTGAGCTGGGGTGGGTGTCCCTACCCATGCTAGCACCAGGGAAGGCTGGGTGGGACTTGGGTGAGATAGGAAGAGGTAGGGTAAGGGACAAGGGAAGGGCACTGGGAATGGGAGCAGGCTGGGTGAGTAGCTGGGAGGAGTGGAGAGACTGAAGTTGTGTGTGCCTGACAAGACACCCTATAGCTCTCACAGATTTGGGTCCCTCTGCTAGTGTACTGCTTTTGAGCACTGAGAGCTTGAGCAGGTTATTGAGCCCCTCTGGGCCTGTCCCTTCATCCATGTCAGAATAAAATCTCCTCATAGGATAACAACTGAGAAGATTATGCGAGATAACCCATGTGAGGGACTTGGCACAGGCATATCACTGATTGCTTGTATTGTTCCTAGTATTCTTTTTTTTTTTTTTTTTGTAGAGACAGAGTTTCACTTTGTCACCCTCGGTACAGTGCCATGGCGTCACACAGCTCATAGCAACCTCCAGTTCCTGGGCTTAGGCGATTCTCTTGCCTCAGCCTCCCGAGTAGCTGGGACTACAGGCGCCTGCCACAACGCCCGAGTATTTTTTTGTTGCAGTTTGGCCAGGGCCGGGTTTGAACCCGCTACCCTCGGTGTATGGGGCTGGCACCCTACTCATTGAGCCACAGGCACTGCCTGTTCCTAGTATTCATTAATGCATATGAGAGCCATGGAAGTTTGTGGAGTTGTTACTAACCAAGAAGTAGAGCTAAAGAAGGACAGTGGGATTCTAGAGGGCAGAGTTTGGGTAGAAGAGATAGGCTCTGGTGTTGGAGTTTGACAAGGCTGAAGGTGCAAGGCAGCTTAGGGACTAGGTAAGCAGGTGTGGCAGCCTTGAGGTATTTTTCCTCTACCCTGATTTCTTGACATCTCTTCTTTCTGTGCCAAGGGTACTGTATGAGGGTAAGGAGCGTCCCAAGCCTGGTTTCCAAGTGCTTGACACAACGCCCTATAGCCACTCGGCCAACCTGGCCCCTCCAGGCCCTGGACACCCCCGCACCTACCTCACTTATCGGCGGGCAGCAGATGGGGCAGGGCTGCATGCCCTGGGCATCACTGACCTCTGCCTGGTACTGCCCAGCAAGGGTGAAGGCACTCCTCATACTTACTGCCGGCTGCCCCGCAATCTCAACCCTGGCATGGTGAGTGAGGCCAAGAGCTGAGACCTGGGCCATCTTAGTAGAAGGGTGTAGACATTAGGCACAAAGAGTATCCTGGGACCAAGGCCTTCAACAGCAGGGGTAGGCCCAGAGGTGACTCTGGCTGTGGGGGACAGTTATTATTGGGATCTCTGAAGATGAAAGACTATTTAGGGGTGATGAAGAGCAAGTGGGCCTCAGAAACCCTTGTTAGCTATGTATCTGCTTGTCTCTTGCCATTTCTGGGGCAGTGGGGCCCAGCAGTGTACCTGTGCTACAAGGTGGGCCTGGCCAAGGCCAACACACTGGTATATGAGGCAGGTAAGTGGCCCCCTTTGTCCCTGAACCCTGACCCTCCTTATTCCTCTTCCCTGGTACTTCCTGGCTGTCACCATCAGTGTCCCTCAGAATTTACTTCCTCTTTGCCACTTGGCTCTCCTCTGCCATCCCCTGCCTCCTTCCCCTGGAGTCTGATGGACCCTCCTCCTTTTGGGTACTTCCTCTCTGCTGGGGTTGCAGAGTTGCTGGGCCGCTACCCGGAGAAGGACAATGAGGCATTCCCACTGCCTGAGTCAGTGCCCGTCTTCTGCCTGCCCATGGGGGCCACTATCGAATGCTGGCCTGCACAGACCAAGTACCCTGTGCCCGTCTTCTCCACCTTTGTGCTCACGGGTGCAGCTGGTGATAAGGTGGGTGTGTGGGAGATGGGAAGGGGTCCAGGCTGTGCGGGGCCTACCTGATGGTTCCTCTGCCTCCTGCCAGGTGTATGGTGCCGCCCTGCAATTCTACGAGGCGTTCCCAAGGGCCAGGCTGTCAGAGCGGCAAGCGCGGGCACTGGGCCTGCTGAGCGCTGTGGAGCGGGGCCGGGCACTGGGGGGCCGTGCCGTGCGCAGCCGGCGTGCCATTGCTGTGCTGTCCCGCTGGCCTGCCTTCCCCGCCTTCCGCGCCTTCCTCACCTTCCTTTACCGCTACTCTGTCTCAGGCCCCCACCGCCTGCCCTTGGAAGCGTAAGCATGGCTGCCCTGCCACTGGGCAAGGGTCCAGAAGGGGTGGGGAGGCCCTGAGAGATATAGGTGGGGTGCTGGCTATCGGTAGTGGACAGGGCCGCAGTGTGAAGTTGTATTTGTTCATTGCAAAAATGTCACTGGCTGAGTGGAGCCTAAAATCCAGTCCACACTTGTTAGCCAGCAAGATGCTCTGTGTGTCCAGATGGGAATCTCTTCTGATTTGAATAAATTCTGGGTATAATGGGGTTTCTGATGGCTGCTACAGGTCTGGATGTGGTGTTCAGGGAGGAGGTTTTGAGGATATGTGAGGGAGATGAGAAAACATGGGTGAGGTAAAACGGGAAGACTTGGGTGGAGGGGTCTGCTCTGACCTGCTCCCTTCTGTTCCCCAGGCACATCTCCCACTTCATTCACAACGTCCCCTTTCCTTCCCCGCAGAGGCCCCGCATCCTCGTGCAGGTGAGAGCTGGGCTGGGCGGGATGGAAGGAAGGGCGTTGTCAGGGCGAGTCATCACCCTGACCATAGCTCCTCTACTCTCCCAGATGTCTCCCTATGACAACTTGCTCCTCTGTCAACCTGTGTCCTCACCTCTGCCCCTCAGGTATGTACCCAGATTGGTGGGAGGGAAGCTTTAGTGACCAAAGCAGGTGGGTGCAACTGTTGCTGTCTGCAGGCTGTCCCAGCAGCATCTGTGCCTGCTTTCTGGGGAAGGGTCTCCTGGTAACCCTTTCTCTACCTTGGCATTGCCCACAGTGGTGCCAGCTTCCTGCAGCTGTTGCAGAGCCTGGGCCCAGAGCTGGCTGTCACATTGCTACTAGCTGTGCTCACAGAGCACAAGCTGCTGGTCCACTCCCTGCGGCCAGACCTGCTCACCAGCGTCTGCGAGGCCCTGGTCTCTGTGAGTACTTATCCCCCTCACCCACCTTTCCCAGAACTGCTGTTGCTTACAGTGCTACCCCCATCCCTGCCCTGACTCTTCCCTTTTCCTTCTTTGGGGAAGGTCCTCAGCCCCTCTCTGTGGGCACCACTTGCAGGGACTCTTTGCTGTTTGCCTCCAACTGCAACTCTCAACAGGCACCAGCTCCCCATGGCCAATCCCCTCCATGACCTGTGCCCCTCCAGCCACCCATGCCCTGCTCACTGGCTCTCTCACCTTGGTGTTTCAGATGATCTTCCCACTGCACTGGCAGTGCCCCTACATCCCAGTGTGCCCATTGGTGCTGGCAGATGTGCTGAGCGCCCCTGTGCCCTTCATTGTGGGTATCCACTCCAGTTACTTCGATCTGCATGACCCACCTGCCGATGTCATTTGTGTTGATCTTGATACCAACACACTCTTCCAGTAAGAGGCTGGGTCTCATGTGAGGGCTGCAGAGAGGTGGGCACAAAAGGGCTGGTGTCTGGCATGCTCTGGGCACAAAAGGAGCTTCAGGCGGACTGGGTGTGGTGGCTCACGCCTGTAATCCCAGCACTCTGGGAGGCCGAGGCAGGTAGATTGTCTGAGCTCACGAGTTTGAGACCAGCCTGAGACAGAATGAGACCTCATCTCTAGAAATAACTGGGCATTGTGGTGGGCGCCTGTAGTCCTAGCTACTTGGGAGGCTGAGACAAGAGAATCTCTTGAGCCCAGGAATTTGAGGTTGCTGTGAGCTGTGACTCCATGGCACTCTACGGGGGTGACAAAGTGCAATTCTGTCTCAAAAAAAAAAGAGTTCAGACAAAAAATGAAGGAGCCCTGTTACCCTTTCTCCTTATGCTTATCTCACAGAACTGAAGAAAAGAAGCTTCTCTCCCCTCGGAACCTGCCCCGCAGACCCTACAAGGTTCTGCTGACCACACTAACAAACCTGTACCAACAGCTGGACCAGAGTGAGAAGCCTGGTTGGGGTGGGAGGCTGGGAGCTGTCAAATCCTCACATGGCCAGTTTGGGGAAGCCTGTGGGAAGGAAGACTTTCCTTGAGGAAGTGAGAGGAGTTAGGATTTCACTTGGTGAAAGCGAGCAGGATTCAAATTGCAACTCCTGACCAAAGAGGGAAAGTGGAGCTTATTATGGTGAATGCTTGAAGCTTTTAGCAGAAGGTGGTATTTTAGCTGCTGCTGGTGCGAAGTCTGTCAGAGGCTATAGATGGAGATAGTGGTATCTGTGTGAAGGGCAGGGTCAAGGCAGGCACCATGGGAGCCAGCTCTGACCCACAGGCTGTGGGGGTCCCCAGCATATACTGGACCTGAGGAAGAAGCATCTCTGGAATTCCTGCTGACAGACTATGAGGCTGTGTGCGGCCGCCGGGCCCGCCTGGAGCGTGAGGTCCAGGGAGCTTTCCTTCGCTTCATGGCTTGTCTGCTCAAGGGCTACCGGGTCTTCCTGCGCCCACTCACCCAGGCCCCTTCTGAGGGGGCTCGTGATGTCGACAACCTTTTCTTCCTGCAGGGTAAAGAGGGCCTGTCTCTTCCTGGACATGGTATCATGGGAGGAGGTGTCTGGGGGCTGGGCTCCCTAAGGAAGGCCCCGGACTGGGAGCCATTTAGTTACTTATTCCATCACTCAGCAAGTTTTTGTATGGGCACCTGCTTTAAGTTACTTACCCCTTATAGCTGGGCTTTGTGGTGGGCGCCTGTAGTCCCAGATACTTGGGAGGCTGAGGCAAGAGAATCGCTTAAGCCCAAGAGTTTGAGGTTGCTATGAGCTATGTTGCCATGGCACTCAACCAAGGGAGATATAGTGAGACTCTGTCTCAAAAAGTGAACAAACAAAAAAACAGTTACTCACCCCTGTGGTCTTAGGAAGAGTAAGGGTACAAGGATGAACCAGCTGTGGCCCTGCCTTCTGAGAGCCCTGGGCTTGGAGTGGACATAGTAGTCCCTGTGGTGAGCAGCCCCATGGGCAAAGCTCTGGTTAGAAATCCTGCCCTTAGAAAAACCCCAATCTGAGGCAGAGGATGAAAGGGAGGAATTACTGGGAGAGCTAAGCTAGTCAGCATGGTGTGTTGACAGTCATGCCAGAGGGGCCAAAGTGATGGTGGAGGCCAGGTGGATTGCCTGAGCTCAAGAGCTCCAGACCAGCCTGAGCAAGAGCTAGACCATATCTCTACTAAATATAGAAAAACTAGCCAGGTGTTATAGTGGTTACCTATAGTCCCAGCTACTCGGTAGTCTGAGGCAAGAGACTCATATGAGCCCAAGAGTTTGAGGTTGCTGTGAACTATGATGCCATGGCACTCTACCCAAGGTGAAAGAATGAGACTCTGTCTCCAAAAAACCAAACAAACAAAAAAACCCCAAGGGCTGGGCATGGTACCTCATGCCTGTAATCCTAGCACTTGAGAGACTGAGGCCGTTGCATTGCCTGAGCTCATGGGTTCAAGACCAGCCTGAGCAAGAGAGAGCCCTTGTCTCTAAAAATAGCTGAGCATTGTGGTGGGTACCTGTAGTCCCAGCTGCTCGAGAGGCTGAGAATGGCTTGAGCCCAAGAGTTTGAGGTTGCTGTGACCTGTGATGCAATAGCACTCTACTGGGGGCAACAAAGTGAGACTCTGTCTCAAAAAAAAATACACCAAGAAAACCAAAAAGAGGCTTGGTGCCTGTGGCTCAACAGCGAGGGCGCTAGCCACATACATCAGAGCTGGCAGGTTCGAATCCAGCCCGGACCTGCTAAACAACAATGACAACTACAACAAAAAATAGCCAGGCATTGTGGTGGGTGCCTGTAGTCCCAGCTACTTGGGGGGCTGAGGCAAGAGAATCACTTGAGCCCAAGAGTTTGAGGTTGCTGTGAGCTGTGATGGGACAGCACTCCACCGAGGGTGACATAGTAAGACTCCGTCTCAAGAAAAAAAAAAAAAAAGGGCGGTGCCTATGGCTCAAGGAATAGGGTGCCGGCCCCATATTCCAGGGGTGGCAGGTTCAAGCCTAGCTCCTGCTAAAAACTGCAACAACACCAAGAAAAAAAAAAATCCTAAAGAGATGATGCCTTTGATGGCTTTAGTTCTGAGTGGGCAGGGAGCCAAGAAGTGGTTCAGGGAGGTTATGGTAGTGGTGGGGGGACCCCAGGTGATCTCCCTTCTATGCCCTACTCTCATCCCTCTTAGGGTTCCTCAAATCCCGGGAACGCTCTAGCCACAAGCTGTACTCTCAGCTGCTGCACACACAGATGTTCTCACAGTTCATCGAGGAGTGCTCGTTCGGCTCTGCGCGGCACGCTGCCCTTGAATTCTTTGATTCTTGTGTTGACAAGGTATTGGGCACTGTTTCTTCTGCCTTGCCCACTGCTTCTGTTCTCCTGATTGTCTCTTGCCCCAGGGACACTGTAAACAACACTACATCTTTTTTTTTTTTTTTTTTTTAAAGAGACAGAGTCTCACTTTGTCGCCCTTGATAGAGTGCTGTCATGTCACAGCTCATAGCAGCCTCCAACTCCTGGGCTTAAATGATTCTCTTGCCTCAGCCTCCCCAGTAGCTGGGACTACAGGCGTCCTCCACAATGCCTGGCTATTTTTTGTTGCAGTTTGGCCGGGGCCGGGTTTGAACCCGCCACCCTTTGTATATGGGGCTGGCACCCTACTCACTGAGCCACAGGTGCTGCCCAACACTACATTTAATTGTGGTTGTGACGGCACCCTGGACTCATCCAGTGCACAGCCTGTGCAGCCATATGTGGCTGGCTCCTGTTCTCACCAGCTTACTTCCTTCCCATTCCTGACTCCTTCCCCCTACGCTGTGTCTCCAGGGCTCCTTTCTTATGGATGTCCTTTCCTGGGAGATGCCATCTTCCTAAGACTCCCTGGCCCTATTGCATGCACTGTATTTACACTCACTCTTTTACAATCCTGCTGCAGGTCCACCCAGAGCAGGAGAAGCTGGAGCCGACTCCCTTAGTGGAGCTGGAGGAGCTGTCAGGAAGTGAACTCACAGTCTTTATCACACCTCCTGAGGAACCTCTAGTACCAGAAGGCAGTGAATCCACTCCCCAGTACTGGTGAGGGTCTCTTTTCCCCTCACTTGTCCCAAGGCTGGTCCAGTACAGGTTGTGATGTTGCCTTTCCTTGACCCTTCAGCTACGATGGGTTCCCGGAGCTTCGGGCTGAGCTATTTGAGTCTCTTCAAGAGCAACCTGGTGCCCTGCCTGTACCAGGCCCATCCCGTAGTGCCCCCAGCAGTCCTGCTCCTCGCCGTACAAAGCAGGTATCTGCGGGGGTGGGGGAGGTGAGGAGTGGGGAGGTGGGGGGCCCACTGAGGGACCTGGGTTAGCTAAGGGCTGCTGCTTCATCTGTAAATAGGGATAGTGATGGCTCTTCCCTATAAGGTTAGTAGAAGGTTTCAGGATGCCTGGCATTTATGAAGCACTGGGTGGCCTTTAGCTGCTGTCACTGCTGTCACCATCTTCACTTTCTGAGCTCTCTGGGAATCTAGGGCTGACTGCCCATGCTCAAGGGTAGTCTCTCTGCCTGGGGTTCTAGGCAGGCTGCAGCTTGTGGAGTACAGCATCTCTCCTGCCTCCTCTGAGCTCAGGCCCTTAGGAAAGCATGGTCTCTCCCCACACTGTACTACAACCTGCTATGCATTGGACTTACCCTGCCATGTCTTCTGTCCCACCTAGGAGATGAAGATTGCACAGCGGATGGCACAGAAGTCAGCAGCTGTGCCAGAGCTATGGGCCCGGTGTCTGCTGGGGCACTGCTATGGGCTGTGGTTCCTGTGTCTGCCTGCCTATGTGCGGTCAGCACCTTCCCGGGTGCAGGCACTGCACACGGCCTACCATGTGCTGCGACAGATGGAGAGTGGCAAGGTGGTGCTCCCCGACGAGGTAGGCAACTGTGTACTGCGTGGCTGTGCCCACACCCAGTCCAAGGGAGGTGTGTGCAGCCACAAGGCTGTGACACAGACTGGTGAAGAGCAGGGGAGGCTGATGGGGAATCTGAGAACTGGGCAGGTGCCCCATAACATGTACTGAGTGAGTCAGCACATTCATGGCAGTGGAAGCTGCAGGGTGACAAGACTGGCAGGAAGACTGGATGGCTCTGAGGAAGCCCCAGGACCTGCCAGGGGCCAGCAAAGTCTGTGAGAACTGGGGAAACTGCTGAGAGTTGATGGTCTGTGTTGGGAGGTATCTCCTGTCATCCTGTGCCTCTCCTGACCCAGGTGTGCTACCGGGTGCTGATGCAGCTGTGCTCACACTATGGGCAGCCTGTGCTGTCCGTGAGGGTCATGTTGGAGATGCGGCAGGCAGGCATTGTGCCCAACACCATCACTTACGGCTACTACAACAAGGTACCTAATGTGGGGTGAGGGGTGAGACAGCAGCCTGCATCAAGGTATGTGGGAAGGACATTGCTCCTTGACACCCGTTGCTATCTTCACTCCTTGGAGATTGGGCCTGTACAGTTCAACTAGATCCTGTAACCCCTGTCATCCATTGTGCTTGTGTCATGTCTTAGCACCCACAGGTACTTTTCTCATACTTGGCTGCTTTGATTCTCACTCACAGTAGTCTGTTGATAGCTGAGAGTTATAGCCAACATGCCAGGCACTGTTCCACATCTATTACATATTTTAAATCATTTTATCTTCATAATAGCCCCATGGGAGAATGATTATTATCCCGTTTGTTGTTTTTTTTGAGACAGAGCCTCAAGCTGTCGCCTGGGTAGAGTGCTGTGGTGGCACAGGTCACAGCAAACTCCAACTCTTGGGCTCAAGCGATTCTCTTGCTTCAGCCTCCTGAGTAGCTGGGACTACAGGCACCCGCCACAATGGCTGGCTATTTTTTTGTTGTTGTCATTTGTTTTTTAGCTGGCTTGGGCCAAGTTCGAACCCGCCAGCCTAGGTGTATGTGGCTGGTGCCATAACCACTGTGCTACCAGCATCGAGCTTATTATCCCATTTTATAGATGAGAGATGAAGCTACAGAGCATTAGTAACTGTCCAAGACCCTACCACATATAAGTTGGGGAGTCAGAATATGAGCACAGGCATAATCATGTCTCCTGAACTCAGGCTACTACCTAGGGGACCTCAAACTGCGGCCCGTGGGCCACATGAGACAGTGTGATTGTATTTGTCCCAGCTACTTGGGAGGCTGAGGCAAGAGAATCACTTAAGCCCAAGAGTTTGAAGTTGCTGTGCATTGTGACACCACGGCACTCTAGTGAGGGTGACATAGTGAGACTTTGTCTCAAAAAAAAAAAAAAAAGACAGAGTCTTACTTGGTTACCCTCAGTAGAATGCCATAGCATCTTAGCTCACAGCAACCTCAAACTCTTGGGTTCAAGTGATTGTTTTGCCTTAGCCTCCCATGTAGCTACAGCACCTGGCTATTTTTCAAAGACGAGGTCTTGCTCTTGCTCAGGCTGGTCTAGAACTTGTGAGCTCAGGCAATCTACCTGCCTTGGCCTCCCAAGCTAGGATTATAGGCGTGAGCAACTGTGTCTGGCCTTTCTTTTTTTATTTTTTTTGAGATAGAGTTTCACTTTGTTGCCCTCAGTACAGTGCTATGGCATAGCTCACAGCAACCTCAAACTCCTGGGCTCAAGTGATTCCCTTTGTCTCAGGCTCCCGAGTACCTGGGACTACAGGTGCCCATCACAACACCTGGCTATTTTTAAATACCGTGTTTCATTCTGCTTAGGATACTCTGGAACACAAGAGCTCAGTAAATCCATCTGCCTCAGCCTCCAGAGTGCTAGGATTACAGACATGAACCACTGTGCCTCCAGGCCTTCTGTATTTTAGATGAGGAAACTAATGACCAAAAAAAATGAAAGAATTTCTTCAAAGCCATATATGTTATGAGTCACAGATTCTGGATACCGATTTTCTTCATTGCTTCTGGCTTCTTCTAGGCCTCTTGGGAAGCAGCTGGCTTGCTAGCTGAGCCTTTGGCAGGAAAGTCCTAGGCAAGGTGTCCTAGGCAAGGGGGAAGGTGGTCCCTAGGGCTCCAGGGCAGGCGTGAGCCTCAGATGGGGTCAGGGTGTAGAATTAGGCCATTCTGATGGGAACTATGCTTGGTAGGCTGTACTGGAAAGCAAGTGGCCATCTGGCACACCAGGTGGGCGCCTGCGCTGGGCCAAGCTCCGGAATGTTGTGCTGGGGGCTGCTCAGTTCCGTCAGCCCTTGCGAGAACAAGAACGATGTCGTCGGAGGCAGCAGAAGGCATCAGCTCAGCAGGAGGCAGGCAGCTCCCAGACAGGTGGGTAGGGCTGGTGAGTCAGGCTTGGGGATGGAGCAGCCAGGCTCAGCAGGGAGAGATGTGGAGAGGTAGGGTTGGCCTAGTGGTTGGCATTGAGTTTTGGGGAATTGATAAACGACATAGGGCTGTTAACCCTAGGATAAAGTTCTGCCTGAGAGGAGCCCTATAAACCCAGGTCCACTCAAGGAGCTCTGTTTTAGAACAGGGTGCTAACTTTCTATCTGGCTGTCCCTAAACCCCTTCTTTGTTTTCTACAGACTCTTATCTGGAACGTCCTTCTCCCAGCCGCCCCCTTCATCGCCAGACAACTTGGGCTGGGAGAAGTCTGCGGGACCCAGCCTTACCCATTGGGCGCTTGGTGAAGAGCGGCAGCCTGGGGAGTGCCCGAGGGGCACAGTCCACTGTAGAGGCTGGTGTTGCCCACAGTGAGTGCCCCAGTCTGAGCCCCAGGCAGTTTTTCTAACCACTTTCCAGTAAGAGATAGAGTGAGAGTGGCCCTCTGTGGCAGGGACTGCAGATTGAAAGTGTCTTTCCCAGAGCACTCTTCTGGTGGGGCTATGGTGCCAGAGTTTGTGCATCCTGGAATTGTGTTTGTTTGGTAAAGAGGGAGCTGGGGGCCAGATTGGGCTGTATCTTCCCTGGTTTTTTTCTGTCCTGCAGTGATAGAGGCTTTGGGGGTCCTGGAACCCCGGGGATCACCTTTGCCCTGGCATGATGGAAGTCTTTCAGACCTAAGCCTGACAGGGGAGGAGCCAGCACCAGGAGGCAGCCCAGGGGACTCAGGCTCGGCCCTGACTGCCCAGTCCACTGAGGCCCTGGAAGAGCTAAGTGGGCAGGGGCCCAAGGCTGGTGGGCATCAGGATGAGGCTGGTACCCCCCGACGAGGGCTGGGTGCCCGCCTCCAACAACTGCTCACCCCTTCCCGCCGCTCCCCTGCCTCTCGTGTTCCCCCACCTGAGCTGCCCACTGACCTGCCTGCCCCAGCCCGCCGCAGCCCCATGGACAGCCTTCTGCACCCCCGGGAGCGTCCTGGATCCACCGCCTCTGAGGTAGCCAGCTTGTGGCGTGGTCCTTATAATCAGGGGGCCTGGGGAGGAGCTGCTAACTGTAGAATACCCAAAAGGGGGGACCCTGAGGAGTAGTTGAAACAACCAGTTTGGGTGGAGGAGCGTGGGGTCAGCTGACCATGCTTCCTCATGTGATGGCAGAGCTCAGCCTCTCTGGGCAGTGAGTGGGACCTCTCAGAATCTTCTCTCAGCAGCCTGAGCCTTCGCCGTTCCTCAGAACGCCTCAGTGACACCCTTGGGTCCTTCCAGTCCCCTTCCCTGGAAGTAAGAATCACTCTCCCACACAGATGTCTTGAACATACACACACACCACACACTCCATCTGTTGGCCTGGGGTGGGAGTGGGCTTCAGAATGCTTGCTTCTGAAGCAAGGTCACATCGGCTTGCTTCCTGGGCCTCTTTGCCTGTAGATTCTGCTGTCAAGTTGCTCCCTGTGCCGAGCCTGTGACTCACTGGTGTACGACGAGGAGATCATGGCTGGCTGGGCACCTGACGACTCCAACCTCAACACCACCTGCCCCTTCTGCGCCTGCCCCTTTGTACCCCTGCTCAGTGTCCAGACCCTTGACTCCCGGCCCAGGTGCCTAAAGTGGGGCAAGTGCTGCTGAAGGGGGTATAGGGAAGTGGATGTCTAGCAGCTAACCCCTCCTGCTATCCCCCTGCAGTGCCTCCAGCCCCAAGCCTTCCCCAGCTCGTGCTAGTGGCAGCAAAGATGCTCCTGTGCCTGGGGGTCCCGGCCCTGTACTCAGTGACCGCAGGCTCTGCCTTGCTCTAGATGAGCCCCAGCTCTGTAATGGACACCTAGGGGTAAGAGCTGGCTGGAGGGCACAAGGAATGGGAGTTGTTTTCCTGTGTAGGGGTCTGGGAAGTGCCAGGGAGAGACGGGCATTGAAGGCAAGGGGCATCCCAGAAGCTGTTGGACATGGTGGTCAGTGGGAGGCAAGCTCTGGGATGGCGCCCAGCACATGCACTCCCCTGCCTTCCCCTTGATGCCTGACAGGGTGCCTCCCGGCGGGTTGAAAGTGGGGCATGGGCATACCTGAGCCCCCTGGTGCTGCGCAAAGAGCTGGAATCACTGGTCGAGAATGAGGGCAGTGAGGTGCTGGCTTTGCCTGAGCTGCCTGCTGCCCACCCCATCATCTTCTGGAACCTTCTGTGGTATTTCCAACGGCTACGCCTACCCAGTATTCTACCAGGCCTGGTGCTGGCTTCCTGTGATGGGCCCCCACTCCCCCAGGTCAGCATCTGTGTGGTCCCTGTTTCCTAAATTCATCCATCCTTATCTTTCTACTCTCTGTCCTCTTAGTGCTGTGTGTCCTTGTCACCATAGAAAGAACATAGGCTGTGAAATCTCTTATACCTGGTTTGACTCCTGGCCTCTTCACTTTACAACTCTGATCTTCAGTTTTGTCATCTGTAAAATACATAAGCATGCACCTTATAAGGGCTGGCATTTACACACCTTGTATGGTGCGGGGTACCCAGAAAATGATTCATTAATATTTGTTTTCATTCCATCAATATTTATTGAACACCTTTAAATCCTAGGCACAGGTTTTAGGAACGAGGAATGTAGCATGTTCTAAAACAAAGTTCTTGCTCTCCAGAGCTTATATTCTTTTTTTTTTTTTTTTTGAGAGAGTCTCAAATTGTCACCCTCAGTAGAGTGCTGTGGCATCATAGCAACCTCCAACTGAGGCTCAAGCAGTCCTCTTGCCTCAGTTTTTCTAATTTTAGTAGAGATGGGCGTCTCGCTTTTTGCTCAGGTTCGTCTCGAACTCATGAGTTCAAACAGTCTACCCACTCCAGCTTCCCAGAGTGCTGGGATTATAGGCGTGAGCCACCATGCCTGGCAAGAGCTTACATTGTTGTGGCGGATGAGAGTTCCTTTCCTTCTGGTCTTTGGCTATGTCCTATATTGTCCCTCTATCTCCTGGATACTGCCTGTCCATTTCTTGTCCTCTGATTCTCATTCTGTGAGCCTGATTGTCTTCCCCTCTCTTGCCTTCCCCAGGGTCCATCTCCTTGGCTAACCCCTGATCCAGCCTCTGTGCAGGTACGACTGCTCTGGGATGTATTGACCCCTGACCCCAATAGCTGCCCACCTCTCTATGTGCTCTGGAGGGTCCACAGTGAGTCTGGCATTTGGCCTATGGTGTGGTGGTGGGGGTGCCACGCACAAAGGGCTCAGTGACCTGGCAGGCTTTCTTCCTTTCACCCAGGCCAGATCCCCCAGCGGGTTGCATGGCCAGGCCCAGTACCCGCATCCCTTACTTTGGCGTTGCTGGAGGCTGTGCTGCGCCATGTGGGACTCAATGAAGTACACAAGGCTGTGGGGCTCCTGCTGGAAACTCTAGGGCCCCCTCCCACTGGCCTGCACCTGCAGAGGTAGGATGCTTCCTCTGGGTGCCTCGGCCTGCCCAGGGCTCTGCATTCCTTTTCTCTCATGCCCTCTGCTCCCACTATAGGGGCATCTACCGAGAGATCTTATTCCTGACAATGGCTGCTCTGGGCAAGGACCACGTGGACATAGGTGAAGGAGCAAGCAGGATGCTGAAGAATTTAGGGATCTGGGGCCAGGTATGGGAGGCAGGGGCCCGGATGTATTAACTTCCACCCTCTTCTCTAGTCGCCTTTGATAAGAAGTACAAGTCTGCATTTAACAAGCTGGCCAGCAGCATGGGCAAGGAGGAGCTGAGGCAGCGGCGGGCACAGATGCCCACTCCCAAGGCTATTGACTGCCGAAAATGTTTTGGTGCACCTCCGGAATGCTAGAGACCCTTCAGCTTCCCTCTCCAGGGTGGAGAGGGAGAAAGGATCTGGAGATAACCTGCCTCCCTGTTCCTTCAGAGTCGAAGCCCTGTGGCTGCATGTGGGAGCAGCAGGGAGAGGGACCTACTATGACCAAAAGTCGTGATTCCCCCATCTCCACCCTGCCCAACTTATACTGATGTTAGGGTGGCTGGGGGAGTTGGTACAGCTGTTTCTCACTTTTTCTATATCAAGATTCCCCTTCAGGGCACCCACAGACCTACATTGCCCTGGTTATTTTAGAAGTTTTTGTTTTAAAAAACAATTGGGAAGATAGCTGCTGAGCCTGAGTGGAAACAGGGGACGTCATTCCAACTGGTGATGGCCCCTCTTCCCTGCATTGCTAAAGGAGCCCAAGGCTCTCCATGCCTTTCTACTTTAGTGTTTATATTCTATTTTAAGTTATTTATTCTAGAACCACAGCCCCCTTGCTTAGGAGGTTCTTATGGAGAGTAAGAAAGAGAAAGGAAATGGGGCTCCATGGCCTAGTGGTTTATAGCTCCTTGAAAATCAGGCAGTGGAAGCTAGAGGAGTCCCATGCTTCCCTTAGGAAAAACTGGTGTCCCCTCCTGTCCTGATCCTTGTCCACCCTACCTAGGGGAATGCCTCACTCACCCAGGTCCCAACCTATGCAATAAGGATTGTTCCCTGTTTTTGTTGGATGTAAATATAGTAAAAGCTGCTTCTGTCTTTTTCCTTCTGGCTCCTATTCTTGGATCTGGGATAATGGTGGAGGATACCTCTCACTTTCCTTGGCTACAGACCCTCCTTTGCATCTTTCCATCCTTTGCAGGCTTCAGGTACACCCTGCTTTCCCCAACCATGTCTGGTACTAGTCACCTGAGGCACAGGGAGTTCTCAGAGCAGGGTAGGAGTAAATCTGGAGGTGGCTACGGTGGTGCCAGTCTGTGTGGCACTTCTGGCCCTCTCATACAATCACCTCCTTGTCCCTCATCTGTACCCCACACAAAGACTCCATTCTCTGGGGGCCCTGAGCTCATCTCTGCCTTATTTTCTCTCCCTTATGCCCCCTCCCAACTTCTTCAGTACCTCCACAGGGATGACAACCCTTCCCCCAGCAGTTAGTGTTGGCAGCCCTCATGCATCCTGAGGGCCCTGGCCATCATCCTAGGTCCTCTTAGTTGCTCTAGCTACAGGACGTATTCCTCCAACCAGGGTTTCAGCCTGGGGTCAGCACCAGGAAGATGGGGCAAGGATTAAGGGGGTCACTGCACGTGGACATTAGGAAGACAGGCATAATTTTTCTAATCCTTTTGGCCCACTGTGAGTTCTATATAATGAAATAGACACAGAAAACAACTTCTAACAGCTGCAAGACCAAAGAGAATTTGCCAACAAAATAGAAATGCCTGGGGGTGGGAGTATCAATGGAAGAAATCACATGAGCCTCTAGAGTGAATTTCTCAGGCAGAGAACAGACGGTGAAAAGAGGTACTACTTGTGAAAGCTGGGGTCCCCATCCTGCTTGAGCATATTAAGACACTTTTTCAGTGTCCTAAAGGAGCTGCAAAAGGAGAGAACCAAGAGGCTGAGGAATGTCATCTGTCTCGCTATGACACGCTCTCTCAAGGGACAAACTGGGCACAGTGGCTCATGCCTGTAATCCCAGCACTCTGGGAGGCTGAAGCACATGGATTGCTTGAGCTCTGGAGTTTGAGACCAGCCTGAGCAAGAGTGAGACCCCATCTCTACTAAAAATGAAAAAAACAGGCATGAGAATTGCTTGAGCCCAAGAGTTTGAGGTTGCTATGAACTAGGACACCATAGCACTGTACCAAGGGTGATAAAGTGAGACTCTGTCTCAAAAAAAGAAAAAGACACAAACTGTCATGTCACCTCAGTTTCTGATCAGACCCTAATCCCCAGAATTAACCTCTCCTTGTTTCATCCCCAAGGAGGGGACCTGCCCTTTTAAAATCTTAAGTTTCTGTTGAATGTAGTATGCTTAGCATTGCACTCAACTGTATAGAGAGAATTTTCTTGATAGAGTATACAATCTTACTGGCCCAGAGTGCCTGCTGGTTCATAGGCAACAATGATAACTCTCTCCCAGCTTATGCTACTCATTTTTAGCCTTCCTTCTAGAGCTGCAGTTAGATGGGGGAACTACAGGATTCTTTAACCACAAGAATATCTGGGAATTCCAGTACCAATCACCATGACACCTCATATTTGTTTGTCCTGGAGTCTAGGGAGCTGTGTGAGGAGAAAGATGTGCCCAAATTACCTGGCCCAATTTCTTTTCACAGACTAGAGTATATACATATAAATAAGTATAACAAATTTGGGGTAAATCTTGTCTTTCACTTACAAATTTTATGAAATCAGATGAGTTACTTTGCTTCTATGTATTAGTTTTTCCTCATCTGCAAATTGTGGGTCTTGTAAAGGTTAATTATATGTGGGACCAGGTGTGGTGGTTCACACCTGTAATCCCAGCACTCTAGGAAGTCGAGGTAGGTGGATTGCTTGAGCTCAAGGATTGAAGACTAACATGAGCAAGAGTGAGATCCATTCTGTTCTAAAAAATAGAAAAACTAGCAGGGCATTGTGGTGGGCACCTGTGTAGTCTACCTGTAGTCTCAGCTACTCAGGAGGCTGAGACAGGAGGATTGCTTGAGCCCAGGAATTTGAGGTTGCTGTGAGATACGATGTTACAGCACTCTACCCAGTCTACCAAGTGAGACTCTGTCTTGAAAAGAAATAATTATTGACTCGGCTCCCATAGCATAGTGGTTATGGCATCAGTCACATGTACCAAGGGTGGCAGGTTTGATACTGGCCCAGGCCAGCTAAACAACAACTGCAACAACAACAAAAAATAGTTGGGCATTATGGTGGGCGCTGATAGTCCCAGCTTGGGAGCCTGAGGCAAGAGAATGACTTAATCACTTGCTGTGAGCTGTGACACCATGGCAGTACTGAAGGTGACAGATTCTGTCTCAAAAAAAATTAATCATAGAATAGTCCATGTAACGTGCAAAGTACACTCAATGTTAGCTTCAAAAGGGAAAAGGATGCAGGGAGAACCTAAAGGTTATATCCACTATAAGATTGGCCTCATTCACTTGTCATCCTTAGAGCTTGATCACTCCATATTGAAAGTCTTCCTCCATGGCCTGATTTTGATTTTGTTAAAAGGCTTTATCTCAGGCCTTGCTGGTATCTTGCTCTACCATAGTTTTCATGTCTCCTCAAAGGACTTAAACGATGGCCTTTCAGACAGCATAGAATGTATGAGACTGATAATGGACAAAGCAGAAGGTTAGGGAAAGAGGGATGTATCCCCCCTGTGAAGGAAACAACTTTGCCTGCTATATCCTAAGCACACAAAGATTGAGTGCCTGGTAGCATGACAGCAACTCAAAGGAGTGAGAACATTTAAATGATGGAGTTAGTAGAGAAATCATTTTAGTGCAGTAGGTAGTACAAGACAGGTACTCTGCGTAGAATACCAACAGAAGTTGAATTTAGAACTACTAGAGTTTGAAGTTGTTGATAAAGCAAGGAAAATTCTCATAATAATTACCACATATTAGGTTGAGTGCTCACTACATCCTTGGCACTGACCTATTTATTTACTTTTTTTTTTTTTTTCAGCTGTGACTCCAGACAGGATCCAAAGAGAAGTTTTAAAAATCTCTTCTCTGGGGTGGTGCCTGTGGCTCAGTGAGTAGGACGCCAACCCCACATACCAAGGGTGGCGGGTTCACACCCAGCTCTGGTCAAACTGCAAATAAAAAATAGCCGGGCATTGTGGCGGGCGGCTGTAGTCCCAGCTGCTCTGGAGGCTGAGGCAGGAGAATCGCTTAAGCCCAGGAGCCGGAGATTGCTGTGAGTCCTGTGATGTCATGGCACTCTACCGAGGGTGGTAAAGTGAGACTCTGTCTCTACAAAAAAAAAAGTCTCTTCTCTGGGTTTTATGGAGATTTACTTTACCCTTCTGTGTTAGCCTCTTAAAGCACTGCATCAACTATTTACTTATTATTTTGTTGTTGTTGTTAAGACAGAGTCTCACCCTGTCGCCCTGGGGAGAGTGCCATTGTAGCTCACAGCAACTTCAATCTCTTGGGCTTAGGTGATTCTCTTGCCTCAGTTTTTCTATTTTTAGTAGAGACTGGGATCTCACTCTTGCTCAGGCTGGTCTTGAACTCCCAACCACCTTGGTGTCCCAGAGTGCCAGGATTATAGGCATGAGCCACCATGCTGGCCTGACCTGAGCATTTTATATGTGCTATTTTATAATCTTCACAAATACCCTATATTACTATCTTACCATTCCCATTTTACAGACAGGGAAACTAGGGCATAGAGAATAAAGGCTAAGTGATTTACACCCAAGTCACACAACTGGTAAGAAATAGTGCTAAGATCCAAACTCAGGCAGTCCAACTCTAGAGACTACATTCTTTACATAGCACCTGGACACTATAAACAGGTTTTTTAATCCATTTAAATAAGAACCAGAGGCTGGGCTTGGCAGTGCACACCTGTAGTCCCAGCTACTTCAGAGGCTTAGGCTGGAGGATCTTTGGAGCCTAGGTGTTTAAAGGCAGCAAGACCCCATTTCTAATTTTAAAAAATGAATTGGGGCATACCTGTGTGTGTGCTCAGGATCTACCTTTGACTTTATGTTGCACGTCCTCCATTTAATTTCCATAACGTATATATTTTTTTTTGAGACAAGAATCTCACTTTGTCGCCCTCAGTAGAGGGCCACGGAGTTATAGCTCATAGCAATCTCCAACTCCTGGGCTTAGGCGATTCTCCTGCCTCAGCCTCCCGAGTAGCTGGGACTACAGGCGCCCGTTACATCGCCCGGCTATTTTTTGTTGCAGTTTGCAGGGGCCAGGTTCGAACCCACCACCCTCAGTATATGGGGCCGGCACCCTACCCACTGAGCCATAGGCGCTGCCCGCATAATATGACTTCTAAATGACTTGAAGATTCATGTTCTAATTTCTCTGGAACCCGTTATTTCTGGGTTAAAACCACTGCTTTGTTACTGTTGGACCCTTAGCAAGTTATTTAACCTCTCTGAGCCTACTTCCCCATCTACCCGGGTTCAAATTTCAGCTCTTCCACTTAATGTGTAAGTTTGGACACTTCATTTGATCTGTAACTTTTTCTCATCTGTAAAATAACAATATCTACCTCCAAGTTACGAGCAACAAATAATTCAAGTAAAGTTCTTAGCATAGTGCCTAGCAGTCTCTTTCCCAAAACGCTACCCATCATTATTCCCTAATAGACTGACTCTGTGATTCTTGCTCCCTATCCTCAGGGTGCTCAAGAAAGCCAGGTGAGTTTAGGGGTGTCTATCTGCTCCGGTGAAGTAGGGAGGCTAGCAGGAGCTGGGCCTGCAGTAGATGAGGCGGAATCGGGCGGGATGGGAAGATGGGTCTTCATTATGAACCTAACCAGAACAGCAAAGCCCGGGAGGAGGAACTGCGAGGGCTCTGCACACCGTAATATCCCAGTACTTTCACTAGTAGTCTTCTTTCTGGGGCTGTGGTTTTGACGCGACAGGACCAGGTAGAGGTACAGAGAACACCAGGAAGCTCAAGGCTCCTGGCACTTGGAGACAGGCCACGCCCCACAAAGACAGAAGGCCCAAGGGCCTAAAGCTAGTGGTATCGTGAAATTCCTGTATTTTGTCGTGATGAAACACCGCCCAACATAGACCCCGGTTCAGCTCGCCAGGTTCCATCTTTAGAATCGATAGAATGAGACCTGGCCAAAGGGGAATGCCGATTTTGGGAGCCTGAGGTACGGCGGCTGCCTGGGGACCAAAATGTCTCTAAGGTAAAGTTGCAGCCTGAGGCGATTTTTTGACCCCCGACACTTAATGGGCTGTGGAAGACCCGGATGTGTCTCGAACTGGCCGAGGTACCATTATCGCGCCCCCGCTAGACCATCCCCCCCTTCCGTTTATGATTTGGTCTTATGTACGCCAATCATGACATTTTTAGCCATTCAGTCTTCAAGGGTGGGGTGAAGTCTTGGCATCCCGCCTTCTATTGGTATGGCCAAGAAGAAGAGGGCGGGGTGGCCGGCTTAGGCCGCCCAATGGGCGTCGTGGCGTGTGAGTAGGGCGGAGCCGAGGCGCTTGGCAGCTGCCCAATCAGCGTCCTTGTTTGTGTGGTGCCGCCGCCGCCGGTGCAGCCGCAGCCGCCGCCGCCGCCGCCGCCGCCGCTGCCCCCGTCTGTACCGCAGTGTCTGCTCCGCCCGCCTGCCCGGGTCCGGCCCGCCCCCCTCCCCCACCCCCGCCCCCGGTCCCTTTAGTTGGGTACGGATCCCACTGTGCCGTCGCCTCCTCCTTTCTCGACGCCTCCGCCGTCGCCTGAGGAGGCGAGCAAGCCGGGAGTTACACCGCCACCGCCAGGTGAGGAGCTTTGGCCTAGGCCAGTCTGGCCGCCCGCCCGCCCGGAGGCCGTGAGGAGCGAGGAAGGGAGGGAGGCTGGGAGGAGGCTGTGGTGGCGGAGGTGGGGGAAGGGAAAGGTGGAGGGGCGGGGGAGGGGAAGCGCCCGCGAGCCGACGCCCGCCCGCGCGCCCCCGCCTTGCGTCCCCCTCCCCCGCGTCGGCACCGCGCGCCCCCGCCTCGCGCTCCCCCTTCACCTCGTCCCCTCCCCCTCCGCGCGCGCGTCCCGGTCTTTCACTTCGGCCTTGGGCGCCCCCAGCTCGATTCCCGTCATTTCTTCTTTTACTCTTTCTCCCCTTCCTCACGCCAGGTTTCCCTCGCCATCCCCGCTTTCACTCACTGCCTCATGCCCGCCATGCTCCAGTCCTTTCCTCTCTAGCGCGCCCCCCCTTTTAACTCTACACCCCCAGTGGTGCCCTCAGGGCGTGGGGGCAGCTCCCTGCCCTCAGTCTTGTGTTCGCGAGTAGATGGGACGCACGGGGGACCCGTTGAGGGCGAAGGAAGCTCGAGATGGTTACCTTTATTTAGGGAGAGGGATCAGGAGCGCAGAACCTTGCCCCTTTATTTCGTCGTCCACCGTTCCCTCGCCTCTTGGAGGAGAACGGAATTGTTTTATCCTGTCTTCTGTAGAGGCTAAATTACCTCTTTTCCAGTTGGGCTTCTGGGACACACTGGATCTGTCTTCCAGTTGGTGCCTGAGGGTCAGTAAAACTTGCCCAACCCTAACCGTACCGGAACTTAGAGGACTTTTGGTGTCTCTGCTCTCAATTACGTGAAGGAGCTGGCCGCTCCTGCGAATGCAGAGGTTTAGGTGCCATTCGCGGGCCGGGACAGCTTTCCCCCTTCATAAAGGTATGGTGTCTTCTCTGGATTCTTTCCCAGCTTCAACTTCGTCCGAACACAACATGTTAGCTCCTAGGGCTGGCACTGAGGTGGGGATGGTGGGTGGCATGTGGATTCTGAGTTATCATCCTTTTCCTCTGTTGTCCTCCGGAGAATTAGGGACCCTCCTGCTGCCCGTTTTCTCATTTCTGTTGATTATTTGGAGGGGGTGTGTGTATGAGAGAAAGAGGGTTGGGGATACTTAATATATTTCAGGAAAGGGATCCAAGCAGTGTTTTCAGATTATAAAAAAGGGATTTGGATTTGTAACTGATGGAGTAAAAGTGTGTCTAACAGATCTGTGTTGGAGATGCTTTTGTAGCTTTAGGACATTTTCTTTTTTAAAAAATGTATATTTCAAATACACAATCCATGCGTGTAATAAAAAGTGAAAAGAAAGCTTCCCTCCTACCTCTGTCCTCCAGCCATCCAGTCCTCTTCCAAGTGTGCTTATGACTGAAGTGTTTTCTGGCAGCAGCCGGGTGTCTATAGGCTGTTGGAGAGTAACCTGTTTGGGTGTTGCACGCTAACTTTATTGCACTTTCTTTGGTATGGTGACCTAAACTCTTCCTTGACATCTGATAACCACTTTGATTTCTATTTTTGGTGCTACAACAGTCTTGATAGAGCATTGTCATAGAATTGCATTTCTTTTGGTACTTGCTGGGAAGGAGGCTACTTCTGGAGGTGCTGTGGAGGGATTCAGTATATTTTGAGGAAAGGCCCCACCTGTTGGAAATGAAATGCTTTTTTGGTGACTGATTTCTGGTCCTGGCTGTTCAGGGATGAGCTGGGTGAAGGATAGCCTTTCCTTGGGCTTTTTAAGCAGATAGGTTGTAGTGATAATTAGTAATAGGAGTACTGATCTTGCAGGGCTCTCTTCAGGTTGTTTGTTTGTTTGTTTGAGACAGAGTCACTCTGTTGCCCTGGGTAGAGTGCCCTCAGGTCATTGCTCACAGCAATCTCAAACTCTTGGGCTCAAGAGACTCTCTTGCCTCAGCCTCCTGAGTAACTGGGACTACAGGTGTCTGTCACAACACCCAGCTAGTTTTTCTATTTTTAGTAAAGACTGTGTCTCACTCTTGCTCAAGCTAGTCTCTTAACTTCTGAGCTCAAATGATCACCTGGCCTCCCAGAGTGCTGGGATTACAGGAGTGAGCTACCAAGCTCAGCCTTCTCTTCAGTTTTAAGAGGAATATAGTTTTTAGTTGAGTGGCAATGATAGTCATCATGGAATGAGGTAGATAAGTGTTTATCAGCAGGAATTGTAAGCTGAACCTATAGGCTGAGTGACTGAGTTTGAGGAGGTGAGTTGTATAGACTTTTTTTTTTTTTTTTTAGTTGTATAGACTTTTGTTCTCCATATTATTCCTTACTGAGAACACTTTCCATGAGGTGAGAGTGATCTATAGTTTAGAGCAGCATCCATCCTTATGACACTGTGTGGTTCGCCTCCTTTGACTGTGTGTGATGTCTGTTAACTTCCTGTTTAGGGGCACTCCAGATAGAGACTGAATAGAGGCTGCATTCATATACTTGTCTAGGAACAATGTTGACCAGGTAGGTTCCCTGATCTAGCTCTTCAAATCTAAGGTCTGGCAGTAACTTTTTATGCCATGTTTAGCATAGGGCCTTTGGGTGTTGGGAGAGGGAGTTGTGAAGAATTTGTTTGCACCTCACAGCCTTAAAGTACTTTCAAAAGCCTGTGTGCTGTCCTGCATAATTTTGGGATTCTCCCCACCTGGCGCTTTTTTTTTTTTTTAACCCTTTTTGCCAGCTGGGTGGGGCTAGACCTCTATGTTGGGTTTTAGTTAGAGAACAGCTACATAGAAGAGGTGCCAATGTATCAATAAAGGTTTTTTGCTGATTTTTTTTTTTAAACAGGGTCTGTCTCTTGTCACCTGGGCTGGATTACAGTGACATCTTAATAGCTTACTGTAACCTCTGATTCCTAGGCTCAAGTGACGCTCCTCCCTCGCCTCCTGAGTGGCTGAGACTACAACCACCATGCCTGGCTGATTTTTTGATTTTGTAGAGACAGAGGTCTCCCTGTGTCGCCCAGGTTGGTCTCTAATTTCTGGCTTCAAGAGATCCTTCCATCTCAGCCTCGCAAAGTGGTCGCATTGTAGGCATGAGCCACCACACCCAGCCCAATAAAGATACCTTAATTATATATTGGGATCTGTGGATTCATTTTATTTTATTTACTATTATTATTATTATTTTTTAGAGACAGTCTCTCTTTGTTGCCCTTGGTAGAGTGCCGTAGCGTCACGCCTCACAGCAATCTCCAACTCCTGGGCTTAGGTGATTCTCTTGCCTCAGCCTCCCAAGTAGCTGGGACTACAGGCACCTGCCACAATGCCCGGCTATTTTTTGTTGCAATTTGGCCAGGGCCAGGTTTGTATCTGCCACCCTCAGTATATGGGGCCAGTGCCCTACTCACTGAGCCACAGGCGCCACCCTGTGGATTCATTTTAGCTTTAAGTAGTGAGTCTTGTTTGTTGTGTATAAAATAGGCTTCTTATTTTAATGTACTGATTCTTTCTTCTCTTCCTCCCCCACACACCAAGCTGGAGGTGCCTATCTAAGAAACTAACAACTGTTGTGTCCTGGTTTCTTGACTCTGGGGCTTATTCCTTGTTAGCCACCCCATTGAGAGTCATGCTGACAAGCAGCCCCTCTGCATTTAAGCTCGGAAGACTCATGTTGCTTAGCTCATTGAGAAAAGCCAAAGCAGCTTTGGTTGATTAAAACAACTGTGAGGAGAGAAATTGTGAGATTTGAGCTGTAACTGGGATGAGAGAGTTTTATTTTCCTGATCTTTGTAGAACTTAAAGCCCTGCTTCATTATATATCAAGGCACAATAGCCAGGTATTCTCTGAGGTAGTTCGAAGGAGAATTAAAATAAAAGAAAAAGACACACACCCAGATTGGCTATAAATCTAGGCCTTGGTATAAAACTGTTTACTTTCTGGTTGGGAAAAATCCAATCTATCAGACAGTGCCACACAAAGTTGCAGTTCTTATGCTGTTGGCTAAGCCTGGGAAAAGATACGTAAGTAAGTTCAGTTTCCTTTGAAAAGGACTGGCTTTTGGGGAAAGAGCTTCTGTTAGCCATGTAGTTTGGTTTATCCTCAGTGATTTCTGTGAAGCTTTTTCTGTAGGTAGTGGTTGGGGACTTTGCTGGCTTCAGAAGCTGTGAAGCAAGAGCCTCCTGGTAGTAATGATAAGCCTCTTAAGAATAGGTCTGATTTGGCTTGGCGCCTGTGGCTCAAGTGGCTAAGGCGCCAGCTACATACACCTGAGCTGGTGGGTTTGAATTAAGCCTGGGCCCGCCAAACAACAATGAGGGCTGCAACTAAAAAATAAATAAATAAATAAAATAGCCAGGCGTTGTGGCAGGTGCCTGTAATCCCAGCACTTGGGAGGCAGAGGCAGGAGAATCGCTTGAGCCAGGAGTTGGAGGTTGCTGTGAGCTGTGATGCCATGGCACTCTACCCAGAGTAACAGCTTGAGGTGCTGTCTCCAAAAAAAAAAAAAAAAAAAAGAATAGGTCTGATTTGAAATGAACCCCTCCTCATGTTCCATCGTGTAATTTCTCCTTTCATGGATGTATGAACTATTCCTATATAGCTTGAGTTCACCTAGTAGGAATGATTGGGAGTGACCCAGGGTCATTAGGGCTTAACTTATCTAAGATACTTTTTAGATGGTGGGTCAGTAATGTTTGCAGTCTCTCTCAAAGTCCTAGTTGTGTTCCACTATTTTAATCTGCCATTTATTAGTCTACTCTCTCTCTTCTAGGAAGTCTGAATTTATTTATTTACTTTTTTTTTTTTTTTTTTGGAGACAGTTTCACTATGTCACCCCTGGTAGAGTGCTGTGGCATCATAGCTTACAGCAACCTCTAATTCTTGGGCTTCAGTGATTTCTTGCGTCAGCCTACCAAGTAGCTGGGACTACAGGCGCCTGCTGCAATGCCCAGCTGTTTTTTTGCTGCAGTTGTCACTGTTGTTTAGCAGGCCTAGGCTGGGTTCGAACCTGCCAGCCTCGGTGTATGTGGCCGAAGCCCTAAGCACTGAGCAATGGGCACTGAGCCAGGAAGTCTAATTTAAATATCCTCAGAAAGGCTAGACCCAGTGGCTCATACCCATAATCTTAGCACTCTGGAAGGCTGAGGCAGGTGGATTGCCTGATCTCAGGAGTTTGAGACCAGCCTGAGCAAGAACAAGACCCTGGCTCTAAAAATAGCCAAGTGTTGTTGCAGGCACCTGTAGTTCCAGCTACTTAGGAGGCTGAGGCAGGAGAATCACTTGAGCCCAAGAGTTTGAGGTTGCTGTGACCTGTGATGCCACAGCACTCTACTTAGGGTGACAAAATGAGACATTGTCCCCCCTCCACTCCCCCATCCAAAAGGTAAATACTTTCAAAATGGTAATTGTTGCCTTAAGTTGCCATCATTTGGCAAGAAGCTATCAACAGTTTTCTGGGTTATAGAACCAAAAGCAACAAATGAATAAGAGGACATTTTGTTACCTTTTTTTGTTGAGACAGACTCTTATTTTGTTGCCTTTGGTAGGGTGGTCATGGCGTCACAGCTCACAGCAATCTCCAGCTCTTGGGCTTAGGCAATTCTCTTGCCTTGGCCTCCTGAGTAGGTGCCCTCCACAACGCTCAGCTATTTATTGTTGCAGATTGGCCTGGGCCGGGTTTGAACCTGCCACCCTTGGTATATGGGGCTGGCGCCCTACTCAGTGAGCCACAGGCGCTGCCTGTACATTTTGTTACTTTTTGAGGTATGAAATAGTCAAATCCTAGACCTCAAAGAGTCATAGTGATTGTAGAAGGGTCTTTGACCACATGTAAACTTAATTGTTATTAATACTAACCAGTAAACTACTAAAGAAATTAAGGGAAATGATAGTAATTCTGTATTCCTGAGCCATTCTTATTTTTCATACCTGGATAGTATACATTTTAAAAAATAATTCAAGGCCTTCAGTGGTGGCTCATGCCTGTAATCCTAGCAATCTGGGAGGCCAGGGCAGGTGGATTGCCTGAGCTCAGGATTTCCAGACCAGCTTGAGCAAGAGTGAGATTCCGTCTCTACTAAAAATAGAAAAATTAGCTGGGCTTGGTGGTATGTGCCTATAGTCCCAGCTATTTAGGAGGCTGAGGCAAGAGGATTGCTTCAGCCTGAGAATTTGAGGTTGCTGTGAGCTATGACACCAAGACACTCTAGGTGACAGAGTGCGACTCTTTCAATTATTAATATTCAGGTTACTGTTACCTGAAGCTGAAAGTCATACTTTAAATCTCCTGGTCAAAGCTTTCTTGGTCTTGTCTCATTTCAGGGGAAAGTGGAATTTGTAATCTTCCAAAATTAATATTGGGATGTTGGTAGGATTTAGGTTAGACACCAGGATTAACAAATTCCCATTATAATCATGAAGGATTGCAAATATTGAGTGAAGGGCTTGTGTATCACTTATCCCCCAAATATTCATTAGGTTAGCTTCCCCCCACCCCCCCTTTTTTTTTTTTAGAGACAGTCTCATTTTGTCACCCTTGGTAGAGTGCCATGGTGTTGCAGCTCATAGCAATCTCCAGCTCTTGGGCTCAGGCGATTCTTTTGCCTCAGCTTCCTGAGTACTGGGACTACAGTCGCCTGCCACAACGGCCAGCTGTTTTTTTGTTGCAGTTTGGCCGGGACTGGGTTTGAACCTGCCAGCCTGGGTATATGGGACCGGCGCCCTACTCATTGAGCTATAGGCACTGCCCTCATTATGTTAGCTTTTTGAGAGTATTTAAATTCAGACTTCCTAGGAGAGGGTAGACTAATAAATGGCAGATTGGAATAGTGGAACACAAATGTAGAAAGGATCTAGGAGTCTTGGGTCAAATTCTTGGCTTGTGATTTATTAGCTAAATGATTTTGGGTAAACTTCCTGATTTTTTTTTTTTTTTTTTTGTAGAGACAGAGTCTCACTTTACCGCCCTCGGTAGAGTGGCATGACATCACACAGCTCACAGCAACCTCCAGCTCTTGGGCTTAGGCGATTCTCTTGCCTCAGCCTCCCGATTGGCTGGAACAACAGGCGCCTGCCACAATGCCTGTCGTATTTTTTTGTTGCGGTTTGTCCAGGGCCGGGTTTGAACCCACAACCCTCGGTATATGGGGCCGGCGCCCCACTCACTGAGCCATAGGCGCCACCCTAAACTTCCTAATTTTTGAATTCCCATTTCTTTCAGTAAAAGCCAGTCCTTGGAGTAAACTTTGAAGTTGTACATGGTTTGCCCTCCCTCCCCTCTTCTCTTCTGCTTTTTAAAATGTAATTAAGTAAGTAAGTAATTTTTTTTTTTCTGAGACAGAATCTCAAGCTGTCACTCTCACAGCAACCTCCAACTCCTTGGGCTCAAGTGAGTCTCTTGCCTCGGTTTTTCTGTTTTTAGTAGAGATGGGGGTTTTGCCCTTGCTCAGGCTGGTCTGGAATTCATGAGCTCAAGCAATCCACCTGCCTCTGCCTCCCAGAGTGCTAGGATTACAGGTGTGAGCCACTGCACCCAGCCAACCTCTTCTCTTCTTCTTTTTTGGTTCTTGAGACAAAGTCTCACCTTGTCACCCTCAGTAGAGTGCTGTAGTGTCATAGCTCACAGCAACCTCAAACTCTTGGGCTTAAGTGATTCTCTTGCCTCAGTCTCCCAAATGTCTGGGACTCCAGGCACCCGCCACAATGCCCAGCTGTTGTTTTATTGTAATTGTCATCGTCATTTTTAGCCGGCCTGGGCTGGGTTCTAACCTGTCAGCCCTGGTGTATGTGGCTGGCGCCCTAACCACTGAGATATGGGCGCTGAACTTACCTTCTTTTCTTTTCTTTTTTTTGAGACAGATTCTTGCTATGTTGTCCTCCATAGAGTGCCATGGTGTCACATCTCACAGCAACCTCAAACTCCAGGGCTTAAGCATTTCTCTTGCCTCAGCCTCCCAGGTAGCTGGGACTACAGGTGCCCTCCAAAATGCCCAGCTATTTTTTATTTATTTATTTTGGTTGTAGTCATTTTTGGCAGGCCCAGGCTGGATTCAAACCTGCCAGCTCTGGTGTATGTGGCTGGTGTCCTAGCTGCTTGAGCTACAAGCGCCGAGCCCCTCTTCTTTTCTTGATTTGCTGTCCTCTTCCCTTTTGCTCACTCCATTCTGACCATACTGATTTGTTCTTTGAATATATCAGTCACACTCTTTATCTTACGACCTTTGCACAAGATATTTGCTCTAGTGGGATTCATCTCCTTCAAGTCTTTGCTTAAATTCATTTCTCAATGAAGTTTTATCCTTCCTCTCTTTAAAATTGTACTTTCAGTCCCCATTCTTTAGGCCTATTCATCTTTCTCTGCTCTGCTTTTTTTACCATAACACAACTTCATTTTATTTTATTGAGACAGAGCCTCACTTTATCGCCCTCTATGGAGTACCGAGGCGTCATGGCTCACAGAATCCTCAAATTCTTGTCTCAGCCTCCCAAGTAGCTGCGACTATAGGTGCCTGCCACAACGCCCAGCTATTGTTTTAGAGATAGGAGTATCACTTTTGCTCAGGCTGGTCTCGAACCTGTGAGCTCAGGCAGTCCACCTGCCTCAGCCTCCTAGAGTGGTAGGATTACAGGCGTGAGCCCCCATGCCTGGCTAACACAACTTTATAACATACTTATTTGTTAAATTTATTGCCTCTTAAAAAACATTTATTGCTTCTTGATTCCCATTCTATAAGGTCTTTAAAGACATTTGGTAATTTATTTAGTACACTGTACTAAAATATTACCTAGGGCATATAGTTAATACTCAGTAAATATTTGTCGATGGGATAAAAATAACCTGTCTTTCTAACCTCATGTTTGTTTATAACAAAAGCATGAAATGTGATAAGCATAACATAATGTTTTATAGATTTTTTTGAGATAGAGTCTCACTTTATTACTTGTGGTAGAGTGCTGTGGCGTCACAGCTCACAGCAACCTCCAACTCCTGGGCTTAGGCAATTCTCTTGCCTCAGCCTCCCGAGTAGCTGGGACTACAGGCTTCCACCATGACAACCAGCTATTTTTTTATTTTTTTATTTTTTTGCAGTTTTTGGCCAGGGCTGGGTTTGAACCCGCCACCTCCGGCATATGGGGCTGGTGCCCTACTCCTTTGAGCCACAGGCGCCACCCAACAACCAGCTATTTTTTTTGTTGCAGTTTGGTCAGGGCTGGCTTCAAACCTACTACCCTCGGTATATGGGGCCAGCGCCTTACCCACTGAGCCACAGGTACCACCCCGTTTTGTGAACTTTAAATTATACAAATAATGATAAAATTATTTCCTTCCCACTGAAATGATAAGTAATCCTTTATTATTTAAAAAATTCCATGTAGCTCACACCTGTAATCCTAGTTCTCTGGGAGGCGAAGGCGGGTGGATCGCCTGAGCTCAAGAGTGCAAGAGCCAGCCTGAACAAGAATGAGACCCCCTGGTAGCTCCTGTAGCTCAGTCAGTAGGGTGCCAGACATACACACCTACGGTGGTGGGTTCAAACCAGGCCTGGACCTGCTAAGCAACAACGACAACTGCAACCAAAAAATAGCTGGGCATTGTGGCAGGCACCTGTAGTGCCAGCTACTTGGGAAGCTGAGGCAAGAGAACCGCTTAAGCCCAGGAATTTGAGGTTGCTGTGAGCTGTGATGTCACAGCACTCTACCCAGGACGACAGCTTGACACTCTTGTCTCAAAAAAAAAAAAAAAAGAATAAGACCACTGTCTCTACTAAAAATGGAAAAACTAGCTGGTCATTGTCGCAGGTGCCAGGCCACTCAGGAGGCTGAGGCAGAACCATCTCTTGAGCCCAAGAGTTTTGAGGTTACTGTGAGCTATGACACCTTGACACTCTAGCTTGGGCAACAGAATGAGAGAATATGTCTCAAAAACAAAAAACAAACAAACAAAAAAAACAAAAAAGGAAGATTGGGCCAGGTGTGGTAGCTCATGCATTTTAGGAAACTGGCGGGAAGATTGCTTGAAGCCAGGAGTTTGAGAACAGCCTAGGCAATGTAGTGAGACCCCACCTTGCTACAAAAAAAAAAAAAAAATTTTTTTTTTTTTTTTAAACTAGCCAGGTGGGCAGCGCCTGTGGCTCAGTGAGTAAGGCGCTGGCCCAATGTACTGTGGATGGCGGGTTCAAACCTGGCCCGGCCAAACTGCAACAAAAAAATAGCCAAGTGTTGTGGCGGGTGCCCGTAGTCTCAGTTACTCAGGAGGCTGAGGCAAGAGAATCCCCTAAGCCCAGGAGTTGGAGGTTGCCGTGAGCTGTGTGACGCCATCGCACTACCAAGGGCAATAAAGTGAGACTCTGTCTCTATGAAAAAAAAAAACAAAAAACCCAAAGAAAACTAGCCAGGTGTCATGGAGGGCACCTGTAGTCCAACTTGTGCGGAGGCTGAGGCAAGAGGATCCCTTGAACCCAAGTGTTTAAGGTTGCTGTGAGCTGTGACACATGGCCCTTTACCCAAGACCAGAGTCTGGTCTCAAAAAAAAACGAAATAAAAAACCCATGTACGTTGACATTCAATATTACCACGTCTTTCCTAAACTGTAGTCCTTCGATTCCAACTGGTACCTCAGATTTAACATTCCCAACATCTTTTTTTCTGTTCCCCTTCTGTGATTCACTGAGTCATCTAAGGCAGAGATGTAAGCATCATTGTCACTTCTGTATCTATTACTAAGTATTCCTGAACCTGTAGCTTCTTCTGTGTCTCTCTCTACTCCTGATCTCCTAATTAATGCCCATAACAATTCTTTTTTTTTTTTTTTTCTTGAGACAGAGTCACCCTCATTGTAATCAGTGCTGTGACATCACAGCTAAGTGATTTTCTTGCTTCAGCCTCCCAAGTAGTGATTTTATTGCCTTAGCCTCCCAAGTAGCTGGGGCTATTTGTGCCCGCCACAATGCCCAGCTATTTTTTGTTGTTGTTGTTGCTGTCGTCGTTGCAGTTGTCATTGTTGTCTTAACTGGTCCAGGCCGGGTTCCAACCCACCAGCCGTGGTGTATGTGGCCAGAGCCTTACCCACTGAGCTATGGGCACCACCTCTTTTTTTTTTTTTTTCTTTTTTATTTATTTTTATTTTTTTTGAGACAGAGCCTCATGCTGTCGCCCTGGGTAGAGTGCTGTGACATCACAGCTCACAGCAACCTCCAACTCCTGGGCTCAGGCGAGTCTCCTGCCTCCGCCTCCCAAGTAGCTGGGACTACAGGTGCCTGCCACAGTGCCCGGCTATTTTTTGGTTGCAGCCGTCATTGTTGTTTGGAGGGCCTGGGCTGGATTCGAACCCACCAGCTTAGGTGTATGTGGCTGGTGCCTTAGCGACTTGAGCCACAGGAGCCACAGAGCCACTGAGCCACTTTTGCCCTCTGTAGAATGCCATGGCATCATAGCTCACAGCAACCTCCAACTCATGGGCTCAAGCAAGTCTCCTGCCTCCGCCTCCCAAGTAGCTGGGACTATAGGCGCCTGCCATAACACCCAGCTATTTTTTGTTCCAGTTGTCATTGTTGCTTTAGCTGGCCAGGGCCAGGTTCGAACTCGCCAGCCTCAGTATATGTGGGTGGCATTGTAACTGCTGTGCTACAGGCGCTGAGCCTACTTTTAAAATTCTTATAGTAAGTCTTTGAGGGAATATTATGACCATTTTCTTTGAGGGAATATTATGTCCATTTTACAGATGAGAAAATTCATTTCCTTGGGAAATGGTTATTTTGCTGGAATTGCACAGATTACAAAGAAAAAATGGTGAATCTAGCATTATTTGGATCCGTTTGCATGACTCTAAAAGTTGTCTTAACTTTTCTGCTGGTGTTTTTTACAGAGTTTCTCTTCCTTTTTAAACAATACTTCCCTCATTATTAATAGCTCCTTGAAAAAATTATGTGGTCAAATAATATTTAGCAAAGATGTCTTTACAGCATAATTTTCCGGAATCCTACATGTCTCATTATTTTCAAAATATACATTATATATTGGGAGTGGTAAGAGAAGGACTAAAGGACTCAGAGCTTCTCAACATTATTTGACCTTGAAGAGAGCATGTTAGGGTACTAGAGGTCTCATTTAATGCCGTGAGAATACTACACTTTGCTCTTCTGCTTCCCTGTAGTTCCCTTTTTGGTTGTTATATTCTGGAATGAGGGAACTATTGTTTGTGTGCTGGTTTTCCAAAAAACTAGTATGGAGGCATTAGGCTATGTAGTTATTAGAAACTTCAGTTTCTTATAGGGGCTGCAGTTTTTCCCCCATGATTCTTCTAAGGCAAATGGGGTACAGTTCAACCAGTATGGCCTTCACCTTTATTATATTCCCAGGAGGAGTGCTATAACTGAGCTGCTTCCCCAACCTTTCAGCTGACAAGCTAGGAATTAGAGTAAGGTTTCAACTTTGGGAATGAACAGAAACCCCTGAGCCAGGAGCAAGAAATTCTTCCTTTTTGCAAAGCTGTCAGTATCCCTCTAAGAATGCTGTAAAGCCTGCTGTTATTTCTCTTCTATGAAGCATGCAGACAGACTTCAAGATCAGAGGAGAAATTCTAGTCTTCTAGTCCTTTAAAGATTGATACGTTAGTCTCAAAATTAAAACAGAACTTTTAAGAAATTTGTCTGTGGACCAGTTGATTACAAGACCTTTGGAGTATTGAACTATTAGGTTCTATGGGAGTTTGATGTGAATAGCATGACATTCTTCTATTTTTTTTTTTTTTTTTTTCCTTTTGAGACAGTTTTATGATTTCACCCGCCGTAGAGTGGCATGGTGTCAACAGCTCACAGCAACCTCAGACTCTTGGCAGGGGTCCTCAAACTACAGCCCGTGAGCCACATGAGGCGGTGTGATTATATTTGATCCCGTTTGGTTTTTTACTTCAAAATAAGATATGTGCAGTGTGCATAGGAATTTGTTCATAGTTTTTTTTTTAAACTATAGTCCGGCCCCCCAACGGTCTGAGGGACAGTGAACTGGCCCCCTGTTTAAAAAGTTTGAGGACCTCTGCTCTTGGGTTTAAGCAATTCTCCTGCCTCAGCTTCCCAAGTAGCAGGGACTACAAGGCACCCACCACAATACCCGGCTATTTTTTTGTTGTTGTCGTCGTCATTGTTGTTTGACAGTCCCTGGTCCAGGTTTGAACCTGCCAGCTCTGATCTATGTGGCTGGCACCCTAGTGGCTGAGCTGCAGGCGCTGAGCCTAGCATGACATTATTTACATGTACTAGAGTTTGGCTTATACTAAGTGTTCATGAATAGGTTTGTGTTACTATGATACTTATTTTTCTCTTATAATTCAGGCAGTAAAGAATACTCATTTCTTTGCGTAAGTGCAATGTTTAAGTTTTACTCTTTTAGAATATTTTAAATTCAGATTTTTTTCTTCCAAATGAATGGGAACTAGAAAATAGGTCTCTTACAGTACTAAGGTCCAATCTTATGTTTTTTGTTTTTTTTAGAGACAGTTTTACTTTCGCCCTTAGTAGAGTGCTGTGGCGTCATACCTCACAGCAACCTTCAGTGATTCTCTTGCCTCATGCTCCCAAGTAGCTGGGACTACAGGCGCCTGCCACAATGCCCGGCTGTTTTTTGGTTGCAGTTTGGCTGGGGCCGTGTTTGAATCTGCCACCCTTGGTATGGGGTCGGCTTGTGACAGTCTCATTATGTCACCCTGGATAGGGTACTGTGGTATCACAGCTTAACAGTAACCTCCAACTCTTGGGCTTAAGTGATTCTCTTGCCTCAGCCTCCTAAGTAGGTGCCCCCCACAATGCCTGGCTATTCTTCTGTTGTAGTTGTTTAGCTGGCCTGGGCTGGGTATGTGGCTGCCACTGTAAACACTGTTCTACGGGCACCGAGTCAATCATATGTTTTTATTAGCCTGCATTTATAACTTTCCATTTTCTGGTTGGAGAGCTATTCCTGAGTTGAATTCTGTGTAATGCATATCTACTGAACTGAAAGCTTTTTTTTTTTTTTTTTGCCTGAGACAGAGTCTCACTTTGTCACCGGAGGTAGTGTGCCATGGCTTCATAGCTCACAGCAACCTCAAAGTGTTGGGCTTAAGCAGTTCTCTTGCCTCAGCCTCCCAAATACCTGGGACTACAGGTGCCTGCCACAACTCCTGGCTCATTTTAGAGATAGGGTCTCGCTCTTGCTCAGGCAGTTCACCTGCTTTGGCCTCCCAGAGTGCAAGGATTACAGGAGTGAGCCAACACACCTGGCCTTGAACTGAAAGCTTTCAAGGAACATGGGTAATAGGAAAAGGATCGTTTATAGCTGTGTTTTGCAGTCAACAAGAAAATCTTGGAAATCTAAATACATTTTCAAAGGAATTTGAAGATTCAAAGGAATACAAACTTTCTATTTTAAATAGTGGTAAAAATTTGAGATCTAATGGATTACTCTGCAAATGTAGTATATTGGTACCACCTATTATGAGCTGTTTGGTTGGTGCATGACTTTTTACTATGATATGAAGGCATTGAAGTTTATCTGGGATTAAATTGTAAGTTCCTAATTTTGTCAAATACAGAGTAGTAGATGTCACAGAAGAATATAACCAAGGTTAGAATCTGGATATTCTTTACTTCCAGATTAAACCTATTCTGGCTGGCTGATAGTATCTTTTTTTTTTTAAGTGTTTCCCATATTTTCTTACAGTCTCAGTTATTTTATTTATTTATTTATTTTTTGCAGTTTTTGGCCAGGGCCGGGTTTGAACCCGCCACCTCTGGTATATGGGGCCAGCGCCCTACTCCTTTGAGCCACAGGTGCCACCCTGGCTGATAGTATTTATAAGAGGGAGTAAAATATAATAAGATAAAGTTGTAAATAAAACTTGTCTAGGCTCTGGGCAGCGCCTGTGGTTCAGTGGGTAGGGCGCCGGCCCCATATACCAAGGGTGGCGGATTTGGACCCGGCCCCGGCCAAACTGCAATAGAAAAATAGCTTGGCATTGTGGCGGGCGCCTGTAGTCCCAGCTACTTGGGAGACTGAGGTAAGAGAATTGCTTAAGCCCAGGAGTTGGAGGTTGCTGTGAGCTGTGTGATGCCATGGCACTCTACCGAGGGCGATACAATAAGACTCTCTCTTTTTTTTTTTCTTTTTGGCTGGGGCTGGGTTTGAACCCGCCATTCTCAGCGTATGGGGCCAGCACCCTACTCCTTGAGCGACACAGGCACTGCCCAAGACTCAGTCTCTTAAAAAAAAAAAAAGAAAGAAAGAAAGAAAACTTGCCTAGGCTTAGTGATTTAGATCTGTAATCCCATCACTCTTTTTTTTATTTTCGTTTATAAAATGGTCTGTTATTTTTTACTAGCTGAAATATTTCCTTCATTATAAACTAAGTTTCCATATTTACCTATATCTGTTTCTTTTTTTTAAATCATTAAATCATAGCTGTGTACATTAATGCAATCATGGGGTACAGTGTGCTGGTTTTATATACAATTTGAAATATTTTCATCAAACTGGTTAACATAGCCTTCACGGCATTTTCTTAGTTATTTATGTTCTACACCTAGTAAATTTCACATGTACCCTGCAAAGTAGGTGTGGTCCCACTAATCAATTACTCTTCACCCATCCTAACCCCTCCTCTCCCCTCCCTCTCCCTTTTCCCCTTCTTTTTGGGCTATAATTGGGTTATAGCTTTCATAAGAAATCTATAAATTGGTTTCATAGTAAGACTGAGTACATTGGATATTTTTTCTTCCATTCTTGAGGTACTTTGCTAAGAAGAATAATCCCATCACTCTTAAAAGGCCAAGAGAAGAGGATCACTTTAGGCCAGGAGTTCCAGACAAGCCTTGGCAATGTAGTGAGACCTCATCTCTACTTAGCTAGTGTTTTAGTGTGTACCTGTAGCACCAGCTACTCTGGAGAGGCTTGAAGCTAGAGAATTGCTTGAGCCTGTGAGTTTGAGGTTGTAGTGAGCTATGGCGGTGCCATTGCACTCAGCCTGGGTGACAGCAAGATCCTGTTGCTAAAAAATAAATAATAAAACGTAAATTATCTGTAGTTATATGTGACTTTTGTGCTATTTTCTGGATTCATTTGGGTTGAGGGTGTATAAAGACTTATGAATAAGTGGTACTTTTTTTTTCGTCACCCTTGGTAGAGTACTGTGGTGTCATAGCTCACAGCAACCTCAAACTCTTGGGCTTAAGCGATTCTTGCCTCAGCCTCCCCAGTAGCTGGGACTACAGGTGCATGCCACAACACCCAGCTATTTTTAGAGATGAAGTCTTGCTCTGGCTCAGGCTGGTCTTAAACCCATGTGCTCAAGCAATCCATCCACCTCGACCTCCCAAGTGCTAGGATTACAGGCCTCAACCAGTGCGCCCAGCCCTATTTTTTCTTTTTCTGTCTGTGGTTTTTATGTTCAATAAATCTTTGCCATAGTCTGGTACGGTACGTCATGCCATTAATTCTAGTACTCTGGGAGGCCTAGGCAGATGGATTGCTTGAACTCAGGAGTTCGAGACCAGCCTGGGCAAGAGCAAAATCCCATCTCTAAAAAATAACCGACTGTTGTGGTAGATGTCTGTGGTCCCAGCTACTTGGCAGGCTGAGGTTGCTGTGAGCTCTGACAACACAGCACTCTACCAAGGGCAACAAAGTGAGACTGTGTGGCAAAAAACAAAACAAAACAACTTTGTCAAATCCAACATTATGAAGCTGTCCTTCTTTTCTTTCCTGAATTTTGTAGTTCTGGTATTTACTCACTGTTTAATTTTGTGTTCATTTTTGTACATTGTGTTAAAATAAGGGTCTACCTTCATTTTATTGCATGAGTATAGTAGGTAGTTTTCCCAGTACCATTTCTTTCTTTTTTTTTTTTTTTTTTTTTGTAGGGGTAGAGTCTCACTTTATTACCCTTGGTAGAGTGCCCTGGCATCACAGTTCACAGCAACCTCCAGCTCTTGGGCTTAGGTGATTCTTTTGCCTCAAGTTCCCAAGTAGCTGGGACTACAGGTGCCCGCCACAACGCCTGGCTATTTTTTTGTTGCAGTTCAGCTGGGGCTGGGTTTGAACCTGCCACCCTTGGTATATGGGGCTGGCGCCCTGAGCCACAGGTGCTGCCCCTCCCAGTACTATTTCTTAAAGACTGTTCTTCCTCCATTGGCATCCTTGGCATCCTTGTTAGCAATCATCTGATCACATATATTGCAAGGGTTTATTTCTGGCCTCTATTCTGTTACACTGGTCTTTATGTCAGTGCCACACTGTTCTTGTTATTATAGTTTTGTAGTAGTTTTGAAATCAGGAAGTATGAGTCTTCTGTTTTTCCTTTCTTTATCCCAAGACTGTTTTGGCTGTCTGGGCTCCTTTGAAATGATATATCAATTTATTTTTTTATAGTAGCCTATTATTTCTTATACCCATAATAGCATGATTTCATAGAGAACAGGGTCCAGCAGCTCAGGGTCCTTTCCATTGGTTCTCAGAGTGAGCTTTGCTGGGTGGAGCAGGATGGTATATTATTTGAACCCAGGTACCTTCTTTTTGTGATCATTTTTCTTCATGTGTTTCAGGAAGGTATCTTGGCTCTTAGAGTGCCAGTGCTCAATAGGAACATGAATCCTCTTGGCAAGAATCTTGCCCTTAACTTATTTATTTACAACAATGTCAGTATCATGCTGGGTAACAATGTAGACTCTTCAACTTTTGCCGTGGTAACATCTGTGTGGCATGCCTTTTTGAACAGTAAGTACCCATTCCTTTGATGTCTACACTATTGCCTTTCTTGTAGATTTGCATGTGTGCGGCCAAAGGAGCAACTCCGTGTTTTCAAAAGGCCTAGAGAACATGTGTCGGGTGCTTCTCCTCTTTTCTTTTGTGTTCACCATTTTGGTGAATTACTGGAAGATTACGTCTCTGTCCGAAAGTGATATATGAATTTTAGAGAGGATTTTTCTTTTTTTCTTTCTTTGAGATAGAGTCTCAGTTTCTTGCCCTCAGTAGAGTGCTCTGGCATCACTGCTCACAGCAACCTCAAACTCCTGGGCTCAAGTGATGCTCTTGCCTCAGCCTCCTGAGTAGCTGGAACTACAAGCACAACACCCAACTATTTTTGGAGATGGGGTCTCACTCTTGTTCAGGTTGTTCTCAAACTCCAGAGCTCAGGCAGTCCACTTGTTTTGGTCTGCCAGAGTGCTAGATTACAGGCATGAGCCGAGCTACCACATCTGGCCCAGAATGGTTTTTCTTTTGGGAAGTGGGGGACAGAATTTTACTCTTTCATGCTGTATAGAGTGCGTCAGTATAGCTACCTCAGACTCCTGGGCTTGAGCTAACCTATCTCAGTTTGTCCCACAAGTGTTCTACCACAGAAGGCTGGGTTAGTTTTTCTATTTTTAGTAGAGACAGGTCTCAATCTTGCTCACACTGATCTCAAACTACTCCTGCCCTCAAGCAGTCCACCATCTCAGCCTCCCAGAGTGCTAGGATTACAGATAGGAGGTACCACACCCAACCAGAGGGTGGGTTTTTTATTTTATTTTGTTTTTTGAGACAGAGTCTTAAGCTGTTGTCCTGGGTAGAATGCTGTGGCATCACTGCTCATAGCAACCTCAAACTCTTGGGCTTAAGTGATCCTCTTGCCTCAGCCTCCAAGTAGCTGGACTACAGGTGCCCACACAACACCCTGCTATTTTTTTGGTTGTAGCCGTCATTGTTGTTTGGTGGGCCCTGGCTGGATTCGAACCCGCCAGCTCTGTGGTATGTGGCTGGCGTCTTAGCCGCATGAGCTGCAGGCTCCAAGCCAAGAGTAGGTTTTTCTCTTCATACAGTTTTTTATATTGGGCTGAAAATCTCAATGGGATTCTGTGATAACAATTGGGCAGGTTTGGCGCTTGTAGCTCAAGTGGCTAAAGCGCCAGCCCCATACACCAGAGCTGGCGGGTTCGAATCCAGTCTGGGCCTGCCAAACAACAATGACAACTACAACCAAAAAATAGCCAGGCATTGTGGCGGACACCTGTAGTCCCAGCTACTTGGAAGGCTGAGGCAAGAGAATCGCTTAAGCTCAGGAGTTAGAGGTGGCTGTGAGTAAGCTGTGATGCCACAGCACTCTACCCAGGGCGACACCTTGAGGCTCTGTCTCGAAACAAACAAAAAAAAAACAATTGGGCAGGTGACTGAGATCATAGTTTTTTCATTTTACCTGGTTCTTTGGATAACTGTATTTTTCTTTGTGTATTAGAAGTACTATTACTCAAAACATCTTTGCTCTTGTAAATGAATCATATTGTAATGGTTGGGATCTTTATTTTTAAGAGCTTAGTTCAAATTTTAAAAAATTAACTACAGAGTAGAAAGATTTTCATCATTGTCTTTCATCTGCCTAGTTTTGAACCCCATCACCCATCATTCATCCTTTCTTTTCTATCAGTTCACAGTTTATCTACAAGAAAATATGAGTTTATTCTTAGTTGTTTTTTTTTTCTTTCTACACAGAAGAGCATAGTTCTCTACATCTTGCCTTTTGTCACATAACAATATAGGAGTTTTTTTTTTCAAGTGTGTACACCAAGACCTTACTTTAAGGAAAATTTTAAGGATGAAAACCCCTTTATAGATACTAGAACAGTATTGGGAAAGAATATTTAGGCTTGGGCGCCTGCGGCTCAGTGAGTAGGCCGCTGGCCCCATATGCCGAGGGTGGCGGGTTCAAACCCAGCCCCAGCCAAACTGCAACAAAAAAATAGCCGGGTGTTGTGGCGGGCACCTGTAGTCCCAGCTACTCGGGAGGCTGAGGCAAGAGAATCGCTTAAGCCCAGGAGCTGGAGGTTGCTGTGAGCTGTGTGATACCACTGCACTCTACCAAAGGGCCATAAAGTGAGACTCTGTCTCTATTTAAAAAAAAAAAAAAAAAAAAAGAATATTTAGGCTTATGGTAATACATCCCCTCATGGAAATTAACTGTGTACTTTTCCTTTTGGCTACAAATCTGTAGTTTAGTGACTGTCATTGCTCCTATTCTCAGCATTGAACAAACAATTTGGATGCTACTAAGTTATTAAACTTAGTTTAGGAATGCTGTTTGCCTAGTGCATGTAATCTGTTTTATGACAATTTTATTTTGTTCTATCACATTTTATTTGTAGTCCTAATTTGCAAATATGTCAGAAAATTCAAAGCTTTGATCAGCGATGTGGGTTTATGTATTTTTCTGGTTACTGCAGTAAAGATCTCAGGTACTTTTCTCTGTCCTAGGCTGATTCAGTCTTGGAAAATGACAGGTAATCACTCTGATGAAGAGAAAACATGTGTCTGGTTTTCTGTCCCAACTATCAGAGCTGTTTACTTTGTAAACACTTAAATCTGTTGATTGTGGGAAACTGAAGAGGCCTGACCACTTGGTATGTTCGGAGAATATTTATTGTATACCTGCTATGTAAGAGATGTAAACATAGGTGTTGCAGAGGATATAAAGATAAATAACACAACTTTGGTCCTCAAGAAGATGTAGTCAGTAGAGAGGACATGTGTTGAAATAACTATAGTACTAGATACACTATAATTATAAATTAACTAGCATATTAGGAACAAGTGCCTCTTAAGTACGAACTGTAACCTTATTTGGCACTTTTTACAACTTGTGTTCAAATGTAATAGGCTTACCAAATCCTCAAAATTCTACTTTCAAAACTTCATTTATTTTATGTATTTGTGTCTATTCCAAATTCTTTTTTTTTTTTTTTTTTAATTAATTAATTAATTAATTATTTTTTTTATTGTGGAGAAGGGGCAGGGAAAGAAGGCGAGGGAAGAGGTGTGTGACAGGGTCGGGCCAGTGGCATGGTACCACATTGGCTGTATCTAGGTAGAGGCAGTTTCAGGCCGGGCCTTGCTGAGTCTTTGCTATGTGGAAGTAGCTCGATGGATCTACTTCTAGTCAGGCTCGGGAAGTTGCACTAGACCTCAGGCACATGGCAGGGCCCAACAATTCCCTCTTTTGTTTTTTGAGATAATTGATAAGTATGGTAGAGTTCTATTCATCTTATTTTGTGAAAGTCCCTTGTTCAGTTTTATCTTTTGCATCATTGTGGAAGCTAGGTTTTGTCTTTTAGTTTCAGGATGTTTACTTTGCTAGGGGTCCATTGTGATGGTCAGTGTGTAGAGTACATCTAAGTATTTCCTGTAGAGCTGATCTTGTGGCAAACTTCCTCAGTGTTTACATATCAGTAAATGATTTGATTTCTCTATCAGTTTTAAAGCTTAGTTTAGCAGGATATAGAATTCTGGGCAGAAAATTGTTTTGTCTAAGTAGATTAAAGGTAGGTGATCATTGTCTTCTGGCTTGAAAAGTTTCACTTGAGAAGTCCACAGTCCTGTTAAATTTTCCCTTGTAGGATAATTGGCACTTACTCCTGGCTGCTCGCAGAATCTTCTCTTTTGTCTTGACTTTGGAGAAGTTCATGACAATGTGTCTTGGAGAAGCTCTATTTGAGTTGAGACGACCTGAGGTCTGATATCCCTCTGAAAGGAGTATGTCAGAATCTTTGGTGATATTTGGGAAATTTTCCTTTATGATATCCTCTAATAGGGCTTCCATTCCTCTGGGATACCTATAACTCATATGTTTGAATATATTTGGGAAATTTTCCTTTTGATATCCTCTAATAGGGCTTCCATCCCTTCTGGGATACCTATAACTCATATGCTTGAATGCTTCATGAAATCCCATAATTCTGTCAATGAATGTTCTGCTTTCTCTCTCTTTTTTTTCTGTCTCTTTAACTGCCTGAGTTAGCTCAAGAGCTCTATCCTCTACCTTGGAGATTCTTTCTTCTGCATGGTCTCATCTGTTATTGATACTTTCTATTGCATCTTTAAGTTCCCTGACTGCTTCAATTTCTTAAGCTCTGCTGTATCCTTTCTATATTCTTTATATTGTTCATCTCTTATTTGATCCTATTTTTGGATTTCCATTTGTTTGTTTTCCACTTTCTTAGCAGCTTCCTTCATTGTTTTTATCATCCATATTTTAAATTCCCCTTCTATCATTTCTAACATTTCTTTATAGGTGGAATCCTCTGCAGTAGCTACCTCATGATCTCTTGGGGGAGGGGCTGCTCTATTCTGGTTTTCATGTTGCCAGGACTTTTGTGCTGTTTCTTCTTCATGAGTGTTTTCTTTTGTCTGTTTCATTGACCTAAATGTTCTTTCACTTCCTCTTGCTCTTTAAGTTACCCTGCCTCTGAGGTAAGGTGTTGATGAGTCCTTTTGGTATAGGACTAACAGGATGAGAAGAATGAAGAGCAAAAAGGGAAAAAAGATTAAAAAAGAAAAAAAGAGAAAGGAAAGGGGTGGGTATAAGGGAAGATTGACAGGAAGAAAAGAGGCACAGAAGGAAGGAGACAGGAGTAATAAAGGTGTACAGTAGGGTATTTGGATCTACACCTTAAAAAACCCCCAACCTCTAGGGGGCCTGAGGTAGGTGGTCCCCTTTAGGTCTACAGCTCTTTGCCAGCCTGAGCATACACAGCATTCCACCAAATACAGGAGAAAAATGGAAAGAGTATAAATCAAACCAAAACAAACACATGAAAAACCTTGAGGGATAAAATTGGAGGAAGAAACAAATAACAGGGACAGAAAAACTAGCAAAAATGAAGCCCTTATTGTTAGTGAAGGCAACCATGAAAAAATATATTTATGTGAGAAAAATGAAGAAATAAATCTAAGGGCAAAAAAGTTGAAAAAAAAAAAAAAATATATATATATATATACCTTGCCCGAAGGTGCCTAGGGAATCGCTGATCTTCTGGGGTATTAGATGCTAATCACAATGCTAATCCAACTATATAAGATGGAGACTGAAGCCTCTGTTGAGAGTTCTTTGCCCTCAAACCCATAGTGTTGAGAGCCTGACTCTTTCCTCCACCCATGTAATAGACATGCCTTGCCCTTTCCAAACTGTGTCTCTTGGCTAAGCAGTGGCTTTCCCAGGAAAGTATGTGTCACTTGGATCTCTCCAGAATTGGCTGCCCATTTCTCAGGCATACCAGAACTGGCCTCATTCTAGGACCCTGAGGGTAGAGCCTGCAAGGCACCTCTCCCCAATGGGTCTTTCCGGCTTGCAGCTGAACAATGAAAGCTCTGCTGTGCCTCCAGGAGCTTAGTCCTGGCCACTGGGTGCTGTTCAAAGTCACTTGCTTACTCACAAAAGGTCTCCCAAGGTAACTCAACCAAGTGCCCAAGTCCAAACAACAAAAAGAAAACCCCTCAGGAAAGGAATTCCCTGTCTTCAATCTCTCACCACTGCTGTAGCTGCTGCCACTGCAGCCACTCCACCCAGCCACCGGCCTCTGACTGATCACAAACACTTGCCACTTCTCCACTGCTTTCGTTCTTCTCTTGGGGTCCTAAAGTCTCCCTCTGTCTCCTTGTGCCCCTGAAGGGGTGTTTTTGGGTATAGTCCATAAGCCAGAGGTGCCTGGAGTCTTCTCCCTTCCATCTTACCATGCCCAGCTACAAAGAATCTGTCTCTAGTCTGCCCTCTTGCTATACCTCCCCATATCATGCATTTTAAAAACAAGGCAAGATTATACAGTAGTGTCTAGTAATTCACCTTTGGGGGTGGGAAACCAGAAAGAATGTAGGGAAATGATTACTACAGAATTCAGGATAGTGGTTATATCTGGAAGGGCTCAAGTGGACATTTAGAGGAGTTTTTGGTGTAACCAAGTGTCTTTTAATCCTGGTGGTGGTTACAAGGGTGTTATTCACATAATTCACTAAGCTCTACATTTGTTTGCTGTGGCTGTGTCTTCATTTTGTTTTAAATTAAGGTAAAAAAACAACAACAACCTACAATAGAAACAAAGGTTGGAAGAGGTCAGAAGAACAAACATGGGTTATGAGCATACTTTTGCAAGTAAAATGAATAATAATGATAAAGAAGGCTAATAATTAGGAATTGACTTTATATTCCATTCTAATATATATATTTTTTATTGTTGGGATTCATTGAGGGTACAAGGAACCAGTTACATTGATTGTATTTATTAGATAAGGACCCTCTTATAATTGTGTCCCAACCCTAAAATGTGTACTACACCCTGTGTCCCTAAACCCCATCCCTCCTTCCCTTTCTCTGCTCTCCCCATCCCCCCCCCCACTGTGTACTAGGACATTAATTGTCCTCATATCAGAATTGAGTACATAGGATTCTTTCTTCTCCATTCTTGTGATGCTTTACTAAGAATAATGTGTTCCACATCCATCCAGGTTAATGCAAAAGATGTAAAGTATCCATCTTTTTTAGTGGTTGAATAGTATTCCATGGTATACATATACCACAGTTTGTTAATCCATTCCTGGGTTGGCAGGCATTTAGGCTGTTTCCACATTTTGGCAATTATAAATTGAGCTGTGATAAACAGTCTAGTGCAACTGTCCCTGTGGTAAAAGTATTTTTTTTTGGGGGGGGGGGGGGTAGATGCCTAGCAATGGGATTGCAGGATCAAGTGGGAGGTCTAGCTTGAATTTTTTGAGGGTTCTCCATATTTCCTTCCAAAAAGGTCATTTGTATGGAACCAGGAAAAAAAACCCATATAGCTAAGGCAATTCTTAGTAATAAAAACAAAGCTGGGGCATAAGCCTACCAGACTTTAGGCTGTACTACAAGGCCATAGTGATCAAAACAACTGGTATTGGCACAAAAATAGAGACATAGACATTTGGAACCAAATAGAAAACCAGGAGATGAAAATAACATCTTACAGCCATTTATTTAGATAAACTAAACAAGAACATACACTAGGGGAAAGAATCTCATTAATGGTGCTGGGAGAACTGGATATCTACATGTAAAAGACTGAAACTGGACCTGCACCTTTCTCCACTCCATCCTAATATTCTAAAGGAGGAATTGCAAAGGGAAATTTTCTCACACCATGTCTAGAATGACTGTGTTCTGTCTGTACTTTAAATGGGACCTATTAAAGTGGGCCACCTTAGACAAATAACATCCATCTTATACCCATGAAGTGTCTAAGAAGAATATTTAATTTAGTCAGGCTCTACAGTCATTTTTCAAAAACTACAAACAATGGGACTTCTATTTGAGAATGTCATGTTGATTCAGGATCCCTGATGTAGAATTTCATCAAGAGAGTTCCTGACACCAGTTATTTCAGACCTTCTCTTCTCTCCTCAAGTGTCCACTCATCCCCTCCAGGCATAGTGGATGACCTCTCCTACTTTGCAGAGATTGAGTCCTTTCCACCTCAACTCATCCTTGCCTCTTTAATATTATCTCATTTTTCTCCCCAGTCTCAAAGGAAGAGCAGACCCTTCCTTGTCCCTAAAAGTAGCCCTTCCATCTCTGCCTCAATTTCTAAATGCCTATTGAATGGTTCAGCTTTGATGTATTCCCATGCATATCTTATTTGCATCAAAGACACTTCTAAAGTACCCAGTCTAGGAGACTAGAAGATTCTTTTTGCTATTGATATCAAAGACATATAATGGAGATGGCAGTAGTGTTGCTTTTGGGAAATTAATAATCCCATCTGGGATATGATCTATGTGAAGGAATGGCAAACTAGCGCAAGTGAAGGTCCACAACCTGTGGTTTATCTGCTTTTAACTTGTCACTGTTACTATGTTTTATTATAATATTTATTGCTCACCTAGAATTTGTGAAGTATTGTATTGGGTTTTATGGGAAAGGATGAACATGCAGATTGAAGAGACATAGTACTTGCTTTCATGAAACCAACAATAGCTAACTTATTTCAATGTAAGTGATATACAAGACATCAGGTAAAGGTAAATGTGGGGAGAACATTGGGCTGAGTGTGTAGTAAATATGAAAATAAGCACTTGAAGTTTTCTAGTTGGGAAGTTATGAGCAGTATTGTTATATTTTGTACTCAAGAATTCTTCAGGACATCTTGAAGAAAAGGTAGCTTTTTGTGTTTGTCATTTAACTGCTTCTTTAGTATTTTAGAAGTTCCTTTTCTCTACAGTCATTGTGGAAGGTAGATACAAAGACACATAAACTATGGGACCTGATGTCAAAGAACTTACATTCTATTTGGGGAGGTAAGACACTTTTATGGAACTAGAGACAAATTACAGATTAAGGGGTGCTACAGAAGTAAATAGTATAGACATCCCAGGCTTGGTACATAGCAAGGATTCGATAAATGTCTGTGGGATGACTACTGAGTTAATGTGTCCCCATTAGTCTGAATGATTCAATCTTGGCCATGTCTGTTCATCTTCTTCCCACAGCCATTGCACAAGTTCCAGCTGACGTTATTTCTCACGTGGACTCTTTGAGGTCAACAGACCTAGGGTTCTGCTCCTGGTTCAGACACTCAGCCCCATCTGACTTGATGGAACATGTTTGGCTTCTCTCCTTCCTCCTAAAACAAATATTAAGCATTTTTCGACTAATGAAAGTACAGCCTTAAAGGCACTGTGAATGCATTAAGATCCATGGTCAGCACTCACTGATGCCCTTGACATAATGCTACTTTTTTATTTTTTTGAGACAAAATCCTGCTTCCTTGGGTTATATGCCATGACCTCAGCCTAGTACACAGCAACCTCAAACTCCTGGGTTCAAGTGATCCTCCTGCCTCAACTTCCTGAGTAGCTAGGACTACAAGCACCCACCACCAGGCTTGCCAAATTTTTCTATTTTTAGTAGAGACCTGGTTTTGCTCTTGTTTAGGCTGGTCTTAAACTCTTGAGCTCAAGGGATCCTCCTGCCTCAGCCTTTCAGAGTGCTAGGATTACAGGCATGAACCACTGTGCCCAGCTAACATAATGCTACTATTTTTTTTTTTTTATAATGCTACTTTGATGTTAGTATCCCTATAATGTAGTTGATAGTGAAGAGATGGCATTTTTTTGAGATTTCTCACCAAAGAAGAAGGTAAATGCCTTCTAATTTCTTATACAGCATTCAAAGAATGAGGCAAATAAAGAACAACTGGAAGTTGCTTAGTCAGTGATGTTCTTTGGACCTTTGATTATAAGAAAACAATGCTACTTTTCTCACAATGTATCCCCGGGAATTACTAAAAAATCATGTCCTTGTTTATAAAAAAAAAAAAAAAAAGAAGAAGAAAAGAAAGAAAGAAAACAATGCTACTTTTTGTCCTGGTATAAGTGACCCTCAAATGTGTGTTCACAACTTGAGTAAGTGGTGTTTAGTCATTCAGGAAACAGCCATCTTAGAAAGCATCCAGAGAGACAGATCTGCAGTGTTCACATGTCTCCCCCATACCTAGCACTGTGCCAGGCACAGAGAAATAATCAATATTGGTTGTATGGATGAAATAGAGGTAGAAATAATCCTTAGCACTTACTACTAAACTGAGAGTAGAATACTTGACTTTGAGTCTTGGTATGCCAATTTGCCATCTCTGTGACATTGGGAAAATCCTTTCTGCTCTGGAGACCTTAGTTAATCCATCTGAAAAAATGATTTTCAATATTCTTTGTGTTCTTAAGTTCTGCAGCTTGTACCAATAAGTGTGGTTCTTCACAATGAATCTTCAGAAAGTATCCCTGATTCACATGCACTCATATTTGACCCCCAAGAGGCAGAGAATCAGACACACTCAGACTGAAAGTGCATAGTGAAAGTCTGGCATAATACTTATACCTTAAAAATGACTTCTCTGTGATCAGGATGTTGGATGCTTGTAGTACCTTATTTGGTTAATGGCTATTGATTTATTAGGATAAAGATATGCCCTTCTGGAGATACTTATTACCACACAAAATCTCCAACCACTAGCCAGTCATTTGTTCATAAGGCCATGGAATCCAGGCATTCCACCGATGAAGTGTTGTGTCCTTGGCAAAAAGCTTGTTTGTAGTGGTAATTAGAATAGAGGCTCCTAAATGTTAGAACCATTTGATGTCATCCTCAAGGGTCTACAAGCTCATGCTGGTAATGCTCTTGCTGCTTTTAATCAAGAACTAGGCCACACATGGACTTTTTTTTCTGGGTTGCTATTTTAGTACAAAAAGAAAAATTAAAATATTGGCACTTATATATGACCTTCAGCTTCATGGGAATTTTTCTGGCCCAAAGGCCCAGAGCAGGCATCCCCAAAGCATTTATTAAGGTATACTTGTGCGTCTTGAAGTCTTATCTAATTGGTGTTCAAACCTGTTGCTGCCTCTTCTCTTACCTATAAGGAGTCCCAGCAGAGAGAGAAGATAGCATCCATTAGTTGCTCTTCCCCTCTATGTACGTACACACTTGCTTGCATGTACTCACGTGAAGACACATGCTTCTCTTATTCCATCCCACTCAGTCTCTACACATGCTTGGGATCTTGGAATAAAATTGTTTTAGGTCTGGAACAGAGTGGAAACATCAGCTGAGTCAACTCCCTCACTTTATAGATGGGGAAGCTGATACTCAAAGAGAGATTTAACCCAGCAGAACCAGGACTAAAACCAGTTCTGATACCATCAGCACCTACCATGACTGTGTATTTCCCCTCCACAAGATCAAGTTTTCAAAAAATTGTACAAGGTCCTCATTCAAGTTAATATATACATCCTTAGTATATGAAACTAAGTGCTAAGTTCCAGAAGTAGTTTATAAGGTAATAAAATACAATCCTGACTCAGTGAGGGTAAATGGAGATGTATGTAAATATATTCATATTTAGTAGAAGCAGATTGCTAAGTGTTTTCATAGAAACACCACATGATTGGAGATTGAAGTCCAAAGAGATTTGTTTGGATTATATGTTTGGGGTGCCTTTCTACCAGGTTTCATGGAGAGATTTTTCAGTGGTGATTTCAGAAGCTAAAGATTATGTTAAAGTAGTAATATTAATATTGTTCTTTCTGCACTTATTTAGAGAAACCTCAAAAATACTTCCAATTTAAAAAATACTATATTTTAGCCTCTGAAAAATATTAAAATAAAAAGAATTAAAATACACAGTTCTAGTGAGAATGTGAAGAAATGGGAATGTGCATACATTACTGCAGGCAATCATGTTGGTATCTGCTCTGGAGGAAAGTTTCACAATATGTATTGAGAACTTTAAAAATTGCACATATTTCTAACCCAGTATATTTAACTTCTAGAAATATTTCCTCAAGAAATATGTGTTTGTGTGTGCATACTATAATTACAAATGTATTTTATTTAGTGTGTGTGAAAGATGAACATGAGAAATGTTTCTTACAATTACTAAGTGAGAAAAAGCAAGAGCTAAGACAATATGTTCATTATCATTGTCTATATACCCATGTATAATGTACATAACCCAAATATAGGTTCTACTTATTTTTACTAGATGCCCACCTTGAGGTCAGTAACATATATCATATTAAAACAAGCATGCCCACAAATCCAAGTCTAAAAAGGAAAAAATGACATTTTTTTTTTTTTTTAAGATTTCAAAAAAATATGGTAGAGATGGACTTAGTTCATGTATCAAACAACAAACTTCCTAAATCACTTTCCTTTCCAACATTTTTCTCCCCAAAGTTGATGTCCTTCTGGGGCTGCCAATCTCCCTGCCCTTTCTCTCAGACTGCTTTAGTGACTCTCTCCCTTTCTATGTCAATGTCTCCTCCTCTTCTGTCAGTATCAGCATGAAGCCTTCTGTGCTACTGTAGTTTGGCATATCCAGGAGAACTTTCTGAAATGATTGAAGTATTCTATAAACTGTTCTGTCTAATATGGCAGCCAGTAGCCATGCACCTATTGAGCACTTGTGTGCCTGCTGCAATTGAGGAAATATATTCTTAATTCCTTTTTAAAAATTTTTTTGAGACAGTGTCTCAGTCTGCCACCCCAGATACAGTGCATCATCATAGCTCACAGCAACCTTAAACTCCTAGGCCAAGTGATCCTCCCATCTCAGCCTCCCAGATTTAATTCTTAATCTTATTTAATCTTCACTAATTTAAAATAAATTAACCATATGAGGCAATTGAGCACTTGAAATATGGCTAGTACAACTGAGGAAATAAATTGTTTAAATTGTGTTTAATATGAAATCTAAATTATATTACCCATATGTGGCTAGTGGCCACCAGATTGGACAACACAGCAGAATAAGCTAGATCTCTTCTGGGTTTTCAACTTGGCTTTGCTGGGTACAGAAGGTGTGGGGGTGACTCAATAACTTTTATTCAGCATCACCTTGCTTAAAAAATACTGAAAAGTATGGGAGGAATATAAATAACTAATAATTTTATTTTCACAGGTATACCCAGAAAAAGTCCAAAAAGACAAACAAAAATAATTATTATGGTTAATTCAAGGTGGTGGGATTATGGATTACTTCTTTTTACTTTTTTTTATTTTCCAAGTGATTGAGAATGGGCATTTATTTTATATTTAGGAAAAATGCACAATGAATATTATTATTATTAATATTATTTTGAGATAGAGTCTCAAGCTGTCACCCTGGTTAGAGTGCTGTGGTGTCACACCTCATAGCAATCCCAAACTCTTGGGCTTAAGCGATTTTCTTGTCTCAGGCTCCCAAGTAGCTGGGACTAAAGGTGCCCACCACAATGTCTGGCTATTTTTTTTTTTTTTTTTTTTAGTTGTCATTGTTGTTTTAGCAGGCCCCGGGCTGCGTTTGAATCCGCCAGCCTCAGTGTATGTGGCCAGTGCCCTACTCACTGAGCAATAGGTGCTGCTCCACAATGAAGATTATTAAAATGCCTCTTATGTATGATTTTTTTAAAAAAGCAAAACAGGGAAGGCATCTCTTCTAAGAGTTCTAGAGCAGCTTCCAGAACAGTCTCTGACTTGGCAAATGAGGAAAAGGCCAATGGCAGCCCCCCTGGAGCATGGCCCAGGAATGGCATGTGTGTATGTTTTCCCAGCTGCTTCCTCATATCAAAGAACTAACAAATCAGAGCTCCAAAGCCAAGCCAATTCCTGCTGTCATCATTGATGAAGCCTCTACACAGACATAGAGGTAAATAAAAAGGAGAGGTGGTGAATTTTCTCTATTTGACCCAGTTACTATTTTTTGCCAAATAAGAGAAAAGCTTGGGATTTCAAGCATGAAGAAATAGATCCTGATTTTCTGAGCTAAATTTTGCTGCTCTTTTTAGCCTTTTTCTGGATGTGCATTTCCTTCCTAGAATCAGGGCAGAATTGGGTAGAATCTATGTTCTGAGAATCCAGTCTCAAATTTGCAGCTTTCCAACTGAGATCAGGAAAGAGGGGCTATTTGAGATAGGCAAAGAGGAACCACACAGAGTGTGTGCAGACAAGCTAACTGATCTGGGGAGCTACAGGAGAGGCATGGGCCCATATTGTTACTTGCAGTTGTCATTACTGAACCTTCGAATTTGGATTCAGGCAACTGAGGAAAAGGCTTTGCCTGCAAATGGCAAACACCAGTAGGATCTATAATGTCTTTTATACAGTCTTCTGGTGCAGCTATCCCCAGGCCAGCACAATGGCTACATCTTTGGCAGTATCCTGCCTCTCTTCTCAGTACAGGAAGTCCCTGAATTACAAACATCCAACTTACATACAATTTTCACTTATAAACACAGGCTATTAATAGTAGGTTCTTGAGTTACAGACATCTGACTGATATATGACTTGTACCTAACACCAGAAGCTATCATAGGTAGTAGGTAAATGTGCCTGTTCAAATTGACATACAAATTTAATTTAAGAACAAACCTAAAGAACCTGTCTCATTCATATCCCAGGTACTGCCTGTATCTCCTCACTGGAATAAATGCCATAAGATCCTTTCTGGTCAGGCTGGGTGCAGTGGCTCACACCTGTAATCCTAGCACTCTGGGAGCCTGAAGCAGGTGGATTGACTGACCTCACGGCTTTGAGATCAGCCTGAGCAAGAGCAAAACCCCATCTCTAAAAATTGCTGGGTGTTATGGTAGGTGCCTATAGTCCCAGCTACTCAGAAGGCTGAGGCAAGAGAATTAATTGCTTGATCCCAAGAATTTGAGGTTGCTGTGAGCTACAATGCCAGGGCACTCTCTTGAGGACAACAATGAAAGACTATCTCAACAATAACAACAACAACAACAACAACAAAAAAAAAAAATAGATAAAGATCCCTTATTGTCCTCATTAACCCTCTTTCTAGTACATGATAACTGTAAGGGTTCGTGTTTTGATCTCTTCCAAGATTTCTCATGTTTATTTCATAGAGGGTCCTAGAATGCTAAAAAGCTCTATGGGACTCACAATTATGAAGCTTAAATGGATAATCCCAAGGCATGGTAAATGGGGGATTACTTAGAAATGAAGGGCAAATGGGGTCCTTCAGGGGCCTTTCTGCCATCATACAAGCAGTTATTTTCCATTCCACTTGCTTTCTGGGTGAGCTTCCAGGAACTAGTGCCTAATTGAGCAAGGCAGAAGGGAGGTGAGCTGCTGTATTCTGAGCCTAGTTATGTAGCAACAGAAGGTAAACAATGTTGTGACTTTCAATTTCATGTTTATTTTCGTTGTTTATTTTTAGTTGTTTCCAGTCTATGAATATTTAGAAAGCACATCTTCTTGAAATAGCATTAGTTTCCTGAAATTGAACAATTAAGATGCTTTCAAATCGCAAATTATTACATTGCTGATTATAAGATGTTATTTTTATTAAATTGCCAGGGATTAAGTGAGCAGTAAATAGACTCTCTGGAATCCTGAGGTATTCAGTGTCTCTACTAAGCTTGATGGTGTTGGTCTTGAACTCTACCCATGAAGCAGTTTCTAAAAAGTTTTCTTCCGGCAAATACCAGGTAGCTCCAGAGAGGTGAACGCACGTTTCTTGTTTATTAATATTCTATACAACACAGCTACCAATGATTTCCTGACACCATCCATTTTTTTTCCCAAGGACTATCTTACCTCTAATATCCTTGAGGATATTATATATTTGTAGCTAGCCCACACTGGGTGATTAGCTCTTGGTTGGCTAGGGCCCAGCACTGATGAAGTCAAGGTCAATGATTAAATCCCAAATGGGCCAGTTAGCTTTAAACGGAAGATGAAATCACTTTTCTATGTGTGCCTCCATATTGCAACTCTCCCATTGCCTTCTATACTGTAAATGCAGTGTGCTCACAAAAGGGCCGTATCTTGGTGTTTGGCTTATCTGAGGATCTGTAAGAGCTTTTCCCAGTAAGAAGACAGGGGGATGGGTATTCAGAACTGTAGGCCAATAGTAGAAGAGCCAGATGAGGGAGACAGTGGAGCTATAGACCAGAGATGAACCCCAGAGAAGTCCAGGCGTTCAGAGGGCACACTTAGGACCCCAAGTTGGAGATGGCTTGCTAGGCCGATTGCATAGACTAACCAGTGAGCAGTAGGTCAAGGAGTGGCCGTAATACTGAGCTTAGATGAGGGATCAACTCTGTTTAGGGAAGGTCTAAGAAGACTTGTGTCTTTGATGATTTCTTATCATGCTTTGGAACTCTGTTCGTGTCACCTACTTTGTGAGACTTCCAAATCACAACTCTCCCCACATCCAGGCAGAGTTTGAGATGCCTCAACTCAACTTCTGTAGGATCCCATGAGTCTCCCTATTCTGTCACTCACCATATGGTGTTTTAATGTTTTTTTATTTTAATATCCTACTAGACTGCAAGCTTGTTTTTCTTTGTATCCTTGGCACTTAGCAACTATATGTGTAATGCATGTTTGTTGATGAATGAATAATTGAGTGAGTAGAAGAATGGAGGTGAGAAAATGCCGGAGATGAGATATGTGTATGTATTAGTAAATGAGCAAGTGACAGGAAGAACATGCTGTGTCCTGGAAAGGGGTATCTAGTGCTCTGGGTGCCTGGAGGAAATGAGAAGTTGGGATCAGAAGGTGAAGGGTTTTGTATCACCTCCTGAGGAATAGGAACTTCTCTAGACCAGTGGTTTGCAAACTTTAAATTCTTACTTACTGCCTAGAGGGCTCAATAAAATAGATTAGTGAGCCAAATTTCTGGTTTCCATTCTGAGGAAAGACTTATAAATTTGCATTTCATTTTTTTATTGATACATAATATATGTGCATATTTTCAAGGTACATGTGATATTTTAATACATGCACACAATGTGTCATAATCAACTCAGGGTAATTGGGATCTCCATCACCTTAAACATTTATCTTTTAATTATGCTGGGAACATTCAAGTTATTTTCTACTAGCTATTTTGAAATATACAATAAATTATTATTTACTGTAGTCACTCTACTGATTTTTTGAACACTAGGTCTTGTTCCTTCTATGTACCTGTATTTTTTTTATGATTAATCAACCTCTCTTCATCTTCTCCTGCCCCCTATTCTTCCTGACCTTGGGTAATCACCAAATTACTGCCTTCATGAGATCCACTTTCTTAGTTCCCATATATGAGTGAGATATTTGTCTTTCTGTGCTTTCACTTAACATGATGATCAGTTCCATCCATGCTGCTGCAAATGACAAGATTTTATTCTTTCTATGGATAAATAATATTTAATTGTGTATGTGTGCCACATTTTCTTTATTTACAGGGATACTAGTACCTACTTTATAGGATTTTTTAGGGTAGAGATTAAATCATCAAATAATTGTAAAGTATAACACAGTGCCTGATACATAGTAGGTGATCAGATGAATGTCTGGGAGTTGCATATTCTGTATCCTCAGTGGTTTCCTCTGGGCAGTGGGGTTGAGATAGTGGAGAAAATGGAAGACTTTTGCATTTTACATTATATTATTTTTTGTTTTAAATTTATAAGCGGCATAGTTGACCTTTGTAATTTTCCTAAGTGCAGAAAACAAGAAAAGTAAACTGACTGCTGTATTATGACCTCAGAGAGTGTCCAAGTGGGCAGAAAGCTGAAAGGTCGTCCAACCTTTGTCCCCCACAAGTGCAAGAAAGTCTACTATCATTGCTCTGACCAGCCTCATTTAGTTTTCACTGCACATTCTCTAGGACAGGATTTCATGTCCAGGCCATTTCATTTTTCATACATTTCAAAGTGCTAGAAAGTTCTCTTTATATAATGAGCCCAAATCTGTCTGGCTGTGATGCCCTCCCATTGGGCCTACCTAGTTTTGCCTCCCAGAGCCTCCCAGAGTAAGCTTAATAGATTCTACTACATCTGATACCTTATGACAAGCCTTGATAAGTTTAAAAAGAGCTTTTCTGTCATTTTGAAATTAGCTCTTTTCACAGAATCCCCAAATATTTCAGCTCTTCCTCAGAGAACATAGCTTCCCTACTCTGTCGCAGATTAGGTTCTGTGGAAGAAGACACTTTAATGAACTTTAGAGTGCAGGATGCTTATTATGGATCAGTGCTTATGAAGGGAATTGGGGGAAGAAAGCAGGACTGTGGAGAGGAAGAAATCAAGCCAGGCTTGAAAAAGTCTCAGCTAATTAGGCAGGGAGCTCTGGAGAGAGTATTGCCTGTTAGAGTTGCCCAGCAGCAGGCTCAAATGGCCAGCTATCAGGCACAACCTCCCTCAGTCCCCATGTGTGAGAAGAACATCACATTGAATGAGGCAGCTCTCTGCAGCTGAGTCTTTCTGCTGACTGCACTTCAAGCATCTGGGCAACAAGTCCTTCCTTAGAGAGGGATCCAGCTTAGCACACTCTCATGTCATTCTATCCATGGAGCCATGTGGATTCACTTGACACCAATTTATGGTATAGGTCTTCTAGAAACCAGTGGAGTCATTTAGCCTCTCTTCCTAAGGGGGGGATCTTAGAAAAGGCAGGTGAGAGAGGTTAATTGGACAAATGACAGCCCCTGATACTACAGATGGATTTAGGACCACAGTTGATACCATCTCCCTCCTCCACTTTGCAGTCTAGAGTCTCCCCACCCTTAGTCACCATCTACCTCTGTGATCCTCATCCCTGAGGGGTTTGACACCTTGTTGAGTAGGGGTTGCCCTATCTGTTCATTTGTAGTCATGACTGGGCAAAGGACTACCAAGAGCTGTTTCAGAAAATACCTGGGTTCCAGACCATTGTTTGAGAGCTGTGCCCAGTTGGCAGCTGTAGCTCATAACTTAATACAACTCTTGCTCTGTCCTTTAGAGGAGGTTTTCCTATTTGGAGAATCACAGTCTATAATAAAAAATTCAGGGATGGACAGTACAAAGTCCTGCAGTGGGCCTTGTGAGTCACAAATGGCATCTTAGTTTGCTAGGGCTTCTGTAAAAAAGTCCAAGAGGCTGGGTGAATTAACAACAGAAATTTATTTTTTAACAGTTCTGCAGGTCAGAAGTCTGAGATCAAGGTGTCAGGAGGGTCAGGAGGGCAGTGAGGAAAGGATCTGTTTCAAGCCTCCCTCCTGGGCTTATAAATAGCCATCTTCTCTCTATGTCTTTTCATAATCTTTCCTCTGTATATGTGCTCAAATTGACTCTTGTAAGGACACCAGTCTTATTGGTTTAGGGCCAATGACTTTTGTAAAGACTGTATCTCCAACCGTGGTTGCACTCCAGATACTGAGGATTAAAACTTCAATATATGAGCTGTAGGAGAGATATTATTCATCCTGTAACAAGTAGGGTCACATTTGCTTCCACTCCTTGGTTTCCAAACCTATGCATTCTTTTTTTTTGGAGTTGCAGCACCAAATGAAAGCCTCTGATTAACTTCAGTCTATGGCATCCTGAAGAATGTTTGCCTGAGTCACCAAATGTTGCCTTTGAGCTGGTGCTTTAGCTGGGCCTTTGGCAGTTCATTCTAATGACCTGTCAAGTCAGCAGGTTCTGGATGCAAAAAACCAGTGGATCCCCTGGTCATGGTTCCACATCCACACATATTGTGCTATAAAGTGTATCCCCTGGTCTCATGTTATGTTGTGTGGAATCACATGCATGCAATGTGATAATAGATCAATGTAAAGTTTTGCAGGATGTCCAAATAGTCTAGACTTCTTTTTACTATATTATGACAAATAACAGGAAAGTTAACTAGCTCTGTATTAAAACTATAAATGTATATATTTTTGTCATTTACATATGAATTCAAGTTATTCTGACTGTCTTTTCTGATTGGGACAGAATGTATTTGTCAAATCAATGGCTTACTGCCCATGTGTCAAGACCATATAAATCTGTTCTAGCAATGATACACATCTGATAAAGTGGTTATGATCAGAAACCACTACTTGGTTGAACTTGATGTAGTCTGTGGTCATCCTTCAGGAACCATTGCATTTTTTCAAGACCAGACTGGTGAATTTAATGAAGATATAATGGGGACCACTGTACCTGCATCTGTTGCAGTTTTAAGGGTGGCATTAATTTCTTTCATTTGCCTGCTTCTCCCATGACACACTATTGCTTTAATTTACTATCTTGGTGGAGGGGCAGTTCTAGATGCATCCATTGTACTTCTTCACTTTGGTAGCTCTTTGTTAATAGTTCAAGGACCCAATGTAGCCTATTACTTCAACCGCTGAATACTTTAATCTTAATTATACATTTGGGCAAGGTGGAGATGATCATCAATTGTCTTCACAGATCTAGTGGATCCACTGTATGCTGGACCCTGGCCAGGACTCCATGTATTACATTATTTAGCCCTTATATTCTTTCACTTTAATAGTGGTGATGACAATGACATTGGATAATCTCTAGATAATGTCAATTAGTCCTGTGGTTCAGGAGTCCTTGAAATGTTTGGGTGTTCTTTTTCCCCAGTGTAGCTTTAGCTGGTTAAATATCATTACTGTGTGTATATGCTGTGATGTTGCATAGACCTTCCTCTCATGGACTCACCCACTTTAGTTCATAAGTCTGGTCAGAATTGAGTCAGGAATTATGAATTTTTATTGGAGTGACTTCTTTTAGTGTCTAAGTTATGTAGTTTTAATTTCTTCTACTCATTCAAACTGAGTAGTAAACATGTTCCCTAAATCTATTTTGCCTATAAGTTTTTTTTTCTATTAACCACCTTCATAACATTCTTACTGATCAGACCCTCTTGGCTGCAATTGTGGCCTTGTGATTTCTGACATTTAAGGTCAACTACTTGGCCTCCATAGTGTTGGGATCTTCTTATACACATTGCTATCAGCAGGCTAAGATTTGTGACTCTCTCTCCTACTATCATCTCTCATCTACAGAAGAGATATACCACTAAACTTCTTAATGATGCTAGTATCCCTCTTACCAGAGCATTCCTTATGGCTTTGGTACATGGTGTGTTCTGTGGTCCATCTTGTGGAACATAATAATCTGATAGGTCTTTCTCAGCTGCACAAAGTACATTCATTCTATCATACCTGTAATATAATCCTGGGACTCTTAATCTTTTTATCCACCATCGGCCTTGGTATTTTATCTTCACTCAGCATGGCCATCATTTTTTCCACACTTTTAGTTGCTATTTCATAATGGAGTTCATGCCATATCCTGGAGTTCTCCAAAGAATGTTAAATCATCCATCTCTGGATGATGCTCACAAGTCAGTAGACTCTTCCATATCCAATTTTATGATCTATATCTCCTTTATCAAACGCTCTCAGAATCCAGTCCTCTGTGTTACTCCCTGAGCTTCTGCTGGTACATAATAGCTAGTTCTTACAGCTTCTTTGCAGTATAATCCTTATCCTCCCTCATCAGACTCTGATTTTTTAACTGGGTTATGCTACACCTTAATCCTAGTCAGTGACCTAGCTACCAGGGGAACTGTTGGGGTAAGATATTGACATAAGACTTGTTACCTTTTGGGTAGAGGATTCTGATTTATCTTCCAGTATTGAAATGGAGAACTTAACTCTTTGTAGATGATCCACTGGTTTAGACTCACAAGTTTTAGAGATGTATACTATTTCCTTCTTAAAAGCCTGCTATATCTTGCCCACTAGTGCCTTCCCTTCCATGGGTACACCTTCCCAATTCTAGTGACAACCTTAGGACTTGGACTAATAATTTGGACCAGGAGCTGTCTATGTTCCACCCATCACCAGCAAGGCATCCTGGTAATGAATAAACTAGTTCCAAAGGCTGATCTTATCACTTGCTTTTGTAAACCACTCCTGGCATCATCTTCCATGTGCTGGGTTTTCTGGAAGGTGATGCTAAGATCAAGTTTAGAGTAGAGAATCTTTTTAGGGACTATTATCTGTGAAAGGAAGCATGATTGAGTGAAAAGGAGTCAAAGTATAATGTAGTCCTGACAAAGCCTTGGCCAACCTATTCATAGTTGCCCCAAGGCTGGCTGAAATGGCCAGACCTTTTTACCCATAACCCCTCACCAACTTTTCTCTGTCAGTGGATGATAGGAGCCTTGGGTCACATTGCTTTCTGTAGGTGTTATTACCTCAGGCCAGATGGTTCTGAAGGAGTTGACAGCTGGATCCTGTATGCCAGCCATACTCCCTGCAGGTGGGTGGCAAGTCCTTCCTTGAAGAGGGAGCTGGGTGGTATGTGTTCATGTCCCCTACCATTCTGGTTATTTGTGTCAGTACAGGTTATAGTTTGTAAACTGTCTCACTAATGGTAAGATCAGAGCAGAACACGATGCCCTGAGACCGTCACCTCCTTTGAGCAGGATCCAACACATGGTCCATGCTCTCAACATGGCAATTTTTTTTTTCCATCATATTATCCAAATATGCAAAGCTGCTGTAAAGAAAGGGAGGAAGAGTAGCAGTTATTGAGGTAGTATGCAGTGGGAAGAATGTGGTGTTGGAGTCAGGATGAGATCAGTGGGAATTCCTGTCCTGCTACTATTTGCTATGTGACCAGCACATACTTGATTGTCTATAAACACAGGTAAAAGTGGTTTTGAATGATTTAAGTTCCCTATGTCTCTTTCCTTCTCTGTAGAATGAGGGTAATAAACACTACAAAGGCTTGTTCTGAGAATTAAAAAATATAATTAATATAATAATTATGAAAAGCTATTCATTGCTACATCCCCCAAACCATGGACAGTATCTAGCCCTTAAGCAGCACTGAGATATTTGAATGAATGAATGTATGAATGAGTCAATACTATTTGGAACACAATAAATGCTAACTTCCATGATGGTTATGCACTAAACAGTTTACATACCTAACTCATGAAATCTTTATAACAATCCTCTGATGGTTATATATTCTCCATTTTACAGATGAGGAAATTGAAGCTCAGAAAGGGGAAGGTCACGATGCCAACAAGTAGATGAGTCAGAATTGGAACCCAGATTCTGTGTCTCAAAAGCCTGTGTTCTTTCTCTTACTGCTTTCTACCATCTGTACCATCACACTGATTATCAACCAGGTAGTAGATTTTCTGATAGAAGGTCAACCTTTTCAGAGAAAGGCACTCTTGTTTCCAGGCCGAAGCTGCTGATAATTTGATAATTCTTCAGGATCTGATAAGAATAGATGCTTTATCCTCAAGGATCAATCCACTTTTCCATATTTTCAAAGAGCACTCTCCACAAACATAGATTTTTGACAATGGAGCAAGCATTAGTAGAGGGTTAAGAAAGAAGTTTCACTGGCTAGTCAAGGTTTAATCTCAGCTGTGACCATTGCTAACATGACTATTATACAACATATTTTATACTCTGTAAAAAACATATTTTTCTTCAAATTTCTCATCCACTCTTCCTTAGCTTTCTACTGATGCTGGCTGGTAGCTTGGTGAATGAACTGCTGTTGGACTTGAACATGGTATCTCCAAAGAGAACTGCTCTAATCTCATCAGTATACTTCGTTCACCAAGCGCACACCCACTAAATACTTTTTGATAAAACACTGATTTTAAGATACTTAAGTGCCAATTCAAAGGTCTTTGTTTTCCTTTTCTCTCTTGTGTCCTTAGAAGTCTGAATCCAACAAAAAGCTGCTTTTTCTTGGCCAGGTGAAACTAGGTCATGATTAGCCTTGCCCTGGACCCTTGAATTCACAGCCAGCCCTGGACCTTCATTTTTAACCATGGAACCAGGATCTTACGTGCTTTTTAAAGTGTGTAAAGCATGTTGTGTGATACTCATTTTAGTATTGACTTACAGTTGAGATTAAACCTTGACTGATGAATGAACCTTTCAAATCTAAAGTCAATAGTTAAGTATCAAAATCTTTCATCTGGCAGCAGTACAATACCATACATCCTAGGAAAGTGTAAGCAGCTTAAAAACAAGTTTTCTTTCCTGTTATTTTTAGTTTTCCCACACTGGAAGAAGACTCATCAGCTATCTGCCTCTATATGTAAGAAATAATAAGAATGTGTATAATTTTCTAATAATTGAGAGATGGGCAGAGTTGGGAGCATTCACCATATCTTCATTTTCTCATCAGTGGTAAGTTTTTCCAGCCTGCCACTGTTGGATCATTACCTCACTATTTACAAATTATATCCATTATCATTATCACCATCACTATTATCATGTATTATCATGGAACACAAACATATCTCTACCTAAATATCACCCCTCAAGCCTGTTTTCTTCAAGACCCCTTGTCTAGATCACTTCAGAATTGTTTACTCTGACAGTGAACTGCCATTATCATTCCCTCAAAATGTAGTGCTATTATGTTCTTTGTTATAGCACGTGTCTTTTCTTCAATTCTGACTCTCACACATGTGTGTGAGTGTGTGTGTGTGTTTGTACACAGAGGGTGCCAAAAAGTGCATACACATTTTGAGAAAGGAAGTAATTGTATTAAAATTATAAAACTCAAGTCATAGTTGACTTCTGTAATTACAAGAGATATTCAAATGTGACTTGTATTGATCTTTTGTTATGTGTATATATTTAGCAGCACAAATTTAATACATTATTTTCCTTTCTTAAACTATGTATGCATTTTTTGGTACCCTCTGTATATGATTCCCCAGCAAATCCAGTTGGCTCTACCTAATGCATCCAGAATGTGATTATGTGATATATATACATGAATATGTTATATATGCTTATACAATGTTTTATATGTATAATCTCTAGCCTGGACCACAGCTATAGCCTCCTAACTGGTCTCTTTGGGCACTCTTCATGATAGTCTTGTTCCTCACAATCCATTCTCTCTGCAGTCACGCAGCCTGAGTGAGCCATTGTAAATGTAAATTAGGTCATGTCCCTCTCCTGTTCAGAACTTTTCAGCCACTTCTGATTACATTCCAAACAAAACCCACATTTCTTGCCATGTCTCACAAGGCCCTGCTCAGTCTGGGCCCTTCTGACCTTTGAGCCTCATCTCCATTCCCTCTCCTCCCTTCACACTTTGTTCCAGCCACACTGGATGCAATTAGAAAAGGTGAGTGCTATAGGACACATACGGGACTTTTTCTGTAGTCTTGGAACTTTGACTAGAGTTCAAAACTGGAGTCAACGGGTGCTAAGTAAATAATGATAATGGAAGCTTTCAATTAGCTAGCACCAGGATATTTCCTAGTGCTTTCACATGGGTTGACTCATTTAAACACTACCTTATGAGGCAGGTACTATTATCATCTTCATTTTACAGAAACCAGAGTAAAGAGACAATAAGTAACTTGCCTGAAATCGCATAAGTGGTGAGTGCAGAGACCCAGAGTTGAATAGGGGTGCTCTGATACATGTCTTTCATAGCCACTTTTCAGCTGTTCCTCAGTCTCAAAGGATCAGCCAAGGAGCTGCCAAATGGCACTTTTCAGTGCTTTCTAAGGGGTGGCTAAGCTACCCCTTTAGAGACTCACTTCCACCACCCCATCCAGCCTGGATAAGCATAAGAATGATAGAAGAGTCTTTGAAGTAAGGGAGTTCATATTAATGGGGAGCTATCAAGGAAGTGGGGCATTTTTCTTCCTTCCCCATGCGGGCAAAGTGGTGCTCTCCTCAAATTCAAGTCAAATAAAACCAAACATCAGCTGTTGCTATGCCCTAGAGTGCCAGTTGCACTGAGCTCCTTAAGGGCAGGGGCTTTGTGTTTTTGGCTGTCTGTATCCGCAGTTCCCAGCACAGTGCCAGGCACAGTGCAGGAGCTTAGTACAAGAATGAGGGAGGTGCAGCTGCTCTGGGGTATTTGTATGCAGAGCACTTGTGTCAACTGGCTGGGGAACAACCCGGAAATGAGATGGATGATTTGGGCCTTGAGTTGCTTATCATCTAGGGAGATGAAAAGCAGAAAGCAGTTGCAAAAGGAAAGAAAGAAAGACACCAAAGAAACACAAGAACAAAAAGGCACAGAGAAAATCCAGTTGCCAAGTGTGAAAACTAATAGAAATCAGTAAGGAGGGTTTAATAAAGGTTGCAGTTATTATTGTCTTCATTTAGTAGATGTCAAAACAAGACACAAAGATAATGAAGGCCGTGGATTTATGCCCATAGTGCAAACAGAGATGCCAGTAAGATTCAGTCAATTTGATTTGCTAGGGCCCATATTTCAATTCCTGTGATTAACTGGGGCCCAAAGACTTGGGAACATTATTACTGGAAAAGTCATAATAATGAAACATGCTAGAGAATAATGACTACATCTTACAGCTGCATCTGATTCCACTACATCTGTGCCGGTTGACTTAGTAAGCAGTGCCAGATTCTCTTGAGTAATTGTAGCCAAAGTTAGAGAGGCTGGCATCTATGGCTCCTGCAGCAGGCACTGGAGTGGGAAAATAGAGTGGGGAGGTGTGGGAGAGGGGATATGCTTTTAACAAAACCATAAACAAGGGGTTTAGAGAGGCCTCTTTATAAATAGGTGGTAAAATAGTGTAGGCTGTTGCCTATGAGCTAGGGCATTGGAGCTACAATGCCAGGCTTCAAATTCTGGTTCTGCTCATTAACCATGATGAACTTAATAGTTTTGACTGTGGCATATGGCATGTTAATCAACCTTTTTGGGCTCTGTTTTCTCATCCATAAAGTGGAACTGATAACAGCGCCTGCATCATGGAATTATTAGAGTACTAAATGAAATAATATATATGTTAAGCACATAGCTGGTGCTTAACAAATATTTGTTATTATTATTATCCCCTACTAGTAATTTTCCACACTTTGGTCACAACTCATTAATACGTGATAAATATGATTTATATAGTCAGTCATGATGTGGATATTTTATTAATGAGGTAACAATGAATTAAAAATATGAGTATACTAAATGTAAATGTAAATATTGTTTTCTGAAACTTACTTCATGTGTTTTGTATGTGCATATATATATATATGTGGACATGTACACACATGCACACATACATGGATACACATGAAAACATGCATATTCATGTATATATACAGATACATTCATATAAATAGACACAAGCCTATAAAAATACATCTGCAGCATATACACATGTGTATATACATTTGCATACATATTCACAGGTGCACATATGCACATGAAGACATGTACACACATACAGATGCATATAGACACATACATACACATACACAGAGACACATGCACATGTGCATATATAACATGAAATGCACTAATACATATAAATACACATATACACAGCATACACACTAACATGTCTATACATATATACATACAATATATAAATATGCATATGTGTACATACACAAATGCATACATATAACATACATGCACAGATAGATGTACATTCATTAATGCACACACATGTACATATGCCAGTATGCACAGAAACATGCATGTTGACACAAACTGATGCAGATACTCACATGTGCACATATATGCACAGATACAAGCACACAAATATGCACATTATCATACACATACACTACACATACATACTCCTACACATACAAATAAACACAAATAGGCACACATACACATACTCGTACCCACATCAACACACACATCCACATCCACAGCACTATACTGTTGGCATGAAAGCCAGGCTCTTGCTCTCCAGTGGGCCCATTCCTCTGAGCTGTGTGCAGATTAGATCAGTCTTCAAACCCACAGCACACCTAGTGCCAATTATTAAACACATCTGATCACACCAGAAGAATTTTAAAATCATAATTGACAGATTTCATTTCTGCTTTTAAGCCTTTTTATTCATATTACCTACAAAGTGAAGATTGGAAAAGCACCTTTGACTGGAATTCATTTTTAGTCTTGCTTTTGAATCTTTAAAGGAAGAAACACAAAGTGCCAGTAGGTACTGTGTGTCCAAGGAAGGGGACTTTTTGGAGTTCCTGAGCTTGGCCCATTGCTTCTCAGAAAGGACAGGGTGACATCAACAGTTCATGTCCAAATTTTCAGCTTCTGGTTGATGCTGGAACGTGGGTCACATCACCAAAGCCTGGCTCCACAAGATAGACAAATACTGCTGAGAATTGTTTCATCTGATCTTTTTTGAAATGGTTGTTCCCTAACTGGATTTCAAGGAGAGAGGAAACTTGGATGAATGAAAACTGTCACAAAAATAATGTAAGCAGGAAGGCACCAATTTTCCCTTTTTGCTGACCTGATGCATAGGAGCATGGTGACCTGGGAAGCCAAGTGTTGAAGATGATGGCACCATATGTAGGAGGAACCCGGGTCCCTGACTCATCATTTAGAAAAGAACCCCCTACGAGAAAGTCTCATTTGCGCTTTTAAGTGCATTAGAAATAAACTATTGTGTTTGAACTTATTACAAATTTGGGTCTCTTTGTCCTATTCATTATCCTACACTAACCATGATAAGTGTCTTATGTGGATGCATCTTTCTGTATTTATAATTTGGATCAGAACATTCCCTGAGTTTAGTTATGAATTTCAAAATAATGTCAAGTTACTTAAAACCCTCTCTGCTGATTTTGAGCATTGGTATTTGTGCTCTGTGAATTGGCTGCAGATTTTTAATAAAGGAGAAAAGCAGCTAAATTACTACTGACCTTGATATAATTTAGGCAGTGCTACACACATAAAACTTATTTATTTTGTTTAATAAACAATTATATAGCACTTACTCTGCTAGGCGCTCTTGTAATTGCTTTGGTTTCTCTCAACAAACTTGCTACTAGTCTCTATTATTACCTCCACTTTACGTGTGAAGAAATTGAGGCACAGAGAGATTAAGTAATTTGCACAAGGCCACACAGCTAATAAATGGCAGAGTTGGGAAGAAAACCCAGGCAATATGGCTGCAGAGACCAGACTAGGTTGTTTACCATTAATCGTGGAACTGGGGTTTCTGCCTTACTTGTGGTGAGGAGCAGATCTGATTCTTTCCATCAACATAAAAAGAGTATTTTTTCAAGGAGCATTCAAGGACCATAGCTTTGCTTTCAGCAGAAGGCAGCCTCTAATCCCTGAATTCTTCCTTAGTTAGAAAGTAGAGGACTGCCACCTACTGCCTCCATGATACCATTTTGAGTGTTCCTTGGAGGTTGCGTGTGTGCACATGGAGGGAGGCAGCCAGCCCCACAGAGCTGCTTTGCTTGTGAGAATTAATAGGATCACAGCACACAGTGGTATGATTGCAAATAGAAAGACTGCTCTATTCAAACAAATCTGTTTCTTACTTCATGCCAAGAGTTACAGTGGGTAAGCTTGAATTCAAATTGGCCTTGGTACATGGAGTATTGTTTCTTCTGTACCAAACCCATGGCTGTGGCCAGATCTCATTAGTCCATGATCCCAGTCTATGAGTGTTCAGTAGGGCAGAAGTGGCCCAGGGCTATAGTTGTCAGGGGTCCACCATGTCTTTGGGTCAGAAGAGTGGAGAGGTAAATATCCCACCATTTCTTGTTTTTACTGAAACTGATTCAGGTTGGGGCATTACTCTCCTACACCCCCTTCATTTCTCCATACTGAGAAGTTTCTATGGGAATTCCGCAACTCTCTGCCTTCTTACTTTTATTCCTAATGATTGAACTCATCTTTACTCCCAATGACCCCATCATTGAGGCAATTTCCCCTCCTATCTTTGTCTCTATCACTTCTTTAAAAAATCTCGAGAGCATGTTTCTACCTGTTCTATCCCTAGCTATAAAATCATAGAACATGGAATAACGGGGGTGAGAGAGCCCTTAGAGATGATTTTCTATTCCAACCCCTTTATTACATAAATGAGGAGCCTGAGGCCTAGGAGAAAGTGATTTACTGCAAGGTGATATATTGGGGAGTGGAAGGGAGTAAAACTGCTACTAAGATTTGACCTGTGTCCCCAATCAGACCTGTTACATTGATGAGTCATGTCTACTGGGACAAAATATTGGTGTACTTAAGGGTCAGTCACATAGGCAATGTCCTTGGAAGATTCTAGACTACTGTTCCAGGGGGTGCATGAGTGCTCTGGGCTAGTAAGAAAAGGTTGCAACAGAGAGCTAAAAAGTAGAAAAAAAAAAATAGATGCCAAATTTCAAGGCCCCTACTCTAGGTCAGCCATTGTGCCAGGTTGCTTTGAAGCAACTAGTGGTTAATTACTACAGCTATAAGTTTTTTCATTTGAACCTCACTGTATTCTTCCAAGGTAAGTTTTACTATCTTATTTTATAGATTAGTAAACTAAGGCACAGATACATTAAATAACTTTCTCAGGGTCACACAGCAAGTAGTCGTGGACCCAGGATTCATACTTATCTCTGTCTAACTTCACAGTCCATGTGTTAAAATGCTGAGCCATGTGGAGACTGCTTGGCCATAGTACAGGACTCTCAGAAGATCCCAGAAGTTTGCCTAGATTTACTTCTTCACCAGCCTGCCTGCTGTTTGCCCACTCCTGGGGAGAAATGCAGTAGATGATAGCATCGAAGAAACAAGTGTTGGCTGGCAACCAGGCCTTACCATGGACCCTGAGAAGGAGCAGGAGGAACTTAGTTGTCATCACCCCTGCACTCCGGCTTTTACAGCCTATTGTCCCCTAGTAACTTATTTCCCCAGGGAACCAGCTGGTGGGTGGCCTGCTGAAGTTGCTTTACAGATGCTTTGTACCCTAACTCCTTTACAATAATGTGCTGAAAATGTTATGGGATTGATCTTTGAGGAACTATTGCATTTCAAAAGAGGAGTTCATTTTCGTTTTATTCCAGTGATGGAGAACAAATCTTGTAATGGCTGGCTCATTAATGGTGAAACCTGTAGCATGCCTGGGGCAGGGGTCTGGGCAGGGGAGTGAGAGAACAGTGGAGCTTTCCTTGCTGGAATAGTCACCTTTATAAAGCTATGATTCCTATCAGTGCCATTTAGGACTCACTCCTTTCTTCATGCCTTTAACCATATAGTGAAGAAGAGAGCTGAAAAATGAGTTTGTGTCTCCTCTGACTATGTTCTTGAAAGAGGCCAATTGTCCTGGCACTTGGATAAGTGAGCAAAATCCAGTGATAATGGCTAATAGTGATATGTCACTTCCTACATGTTAGATGCTGTTCTTTGCTTTATGAACATTATTTCACTTGATTTTCATAATAACCTTCAGAGTTATGTACATGTTTGTTGTTATCATCATCATCGTTTTGCACATTTAGACATTGAGGCACAGAGAGGTAATGTGAGTTGCTCAAGGTCACACAACTAGGAATTGGCGCAGCCAGCATTATAAACCCCAGTGGGTTCTCAGAGTGTGTTCACATAATCATCATACCATCCTACCTCAGCCAGAGGAAAGATGGCCAAATTGTGATCCTGCAGAATCTATGGAGGGCAGACTGCCTGTGATTTGACTCTTAACTTGGCTGTAGTACTTGCTAGGCCATTAACAAAGACTAGAGTGTGATGTGATGGCTTTTATGCTGTATATAGGATTGTTTGCTTTTCTGGCATTCTTCTTCCTGGTACCAAGAATAAGAATGGTCAACATCCAGGAAATAAATATTCTAGATTTATGCTCTTTCTGCTGCAAACTTAAAACTGATACCTCCCCCCAGTCAACTGATTCTATTCTTGCTAATTCTGTTGTGTACAAAATCATTCTTTTGTTCAAATGAATGGAAGCAAAACCAACACTCATCTTGTGATGCTAGAGCCTTGGAGAAAAGTGCACAGGCATGTTTATCAGTGGTGTAGTAAGATAATCTTTGAATTAATCTGTGAAACAGTTCCAAGATAACTTTCATCAGCTGTACACATATATGATTCTGTAGGTGAAGACTGGGAATGCTACACATTTTTGCCAATTACCATAAGAATTTCAAGCCCAACTTTAAGAATTTCATAGTCCCCAAGTCCACTGTTTCACTGCCAAGAAGAATTAAGTGGCAAGAAAAATTTGCTATTTGTTGCCCTACATTCAGTAAACCACAAGTGATTTTAAATATTACAAATCTGTTATTTTTAGAAGCTCCCAAATTCTTACTTGCTCTAGGTTTGGAAGACTGATCTAAATAAATAAATAAATAAATAGCAATGGCTTCTGCTTAAATTAGGTCTTTCTCAGTTTCCATGGCATCCAATCTGTTAGCACCAATATTCTCACCAGGAACTGTGCTCAGCCTTTAGGATGCCAGCATATGCTTTAAGGTTTATAGGGCATATCACAGCTCAGTGGATTTATTATATTCAAGGAAAAAGAAGATTTGTGGAAACCTATAGGTCATGCCTATTCCTGATGTCAGAGTTTAGTCCTAGCCTTCACATAACCCTGTGGTTAAGTGGGATTTGATAGAATGACAGATGGTGTATTTACTGTAAGTGCTTTGTCACTAGCTGCACTGTTCTATAGCGGTCGCTGCAGGTAACACTCATGGGCTGACCCTAACAAAAGGGGACCCCAGGGAAGCCATTCCAATGGAGACAATGTGGAAACAACCAGAGTTTGAACGATGTGAAAATCTTCATTCTGACCTTAAAGAAGCTTCACTGCAAGGCTGAGGAGAATCTTTTAATATGTTAGTGAGTCCACACTGAATTCATTTCCACAAACAAGCAAACGAGCAAATAAACAGTATCTTTGTACGTTTTCTTACAAAGAAGGAAAAAAATATATAATTCAATCAACTGATATGTGTAGTTTCCAAAGAAACTAATAGAAAAATATGTGTGGATTTGTTAAATTTTATACAGACTGTGAAGCAAAAGAATTTATAATAAATTTGGCAAATAAAAGTGCCTTTGTTCTTCTCTGGACATATCATTTGAAACTATCATTCCCTTTATTATGCAAATCCCAAGTTTCAGTAATGACTCCAGATTCTCAGTTTATTGACTTTTAAAAAGATTGTACTCATAGTGTTATTCAGAATATCCATTCAATTATTTTTATGTGTCACAGATTTTATTACTTTGATTTTTACTATTTTTAAATAAATTTTATTATGTATATTTGAGATTTTTAACATAATGTTATGAGATACATATAGGTAGTAAAATGTTTACTATCTTAAAGTTTATTGAGGGTGATTTTATCAGGTGATATCTTCTCTTAAACCCCATGTGTTCAATTTATTTTCTAAGTTTTCTTTTTGTTTAAAGAAACAAAGAAATGAACATTAGATTGTAATTGCAGCAAGATATTTGGGAAGATCAATTTAGGTAGCCACTTATTCTTGGCTTCCTTGTCTTTTTTTTTTTCTTTATCTAGAATTACGTCTTTATTCTCTTCAATTAAGTGATGCTAGGGGTACATACGGATTCATCAAAGACATTGGGTGATATTTACATGCGTGTCACCATTCTGTTAGATTTATAAACTGGAGTTTTTTCTTATTGTTTCTGGTTCATTGAGGGTACAAAGAATTAGGTTACACTGTTTGCATTTGTTAGGTAAAGTCCCTCTTTTTTTTTGATAAAGTCTCATTTATAATTGTGTTCCACCCCCAAGACATGTGCCATACACTATAGTGTTGTACCCCTTAAGTGGGAGCACCCTATCTTCCTCCCTCCTCCCCTTCCCCCACATCCCTTTACCCCTGCCTCCCAACCTTGAATTGATTTGAGTTTTACTCTTATGTGGGTATGTATTAGATCATCTATTGGCTTCATATTAGTATTGAGTACCTTGTAATCTTGCTTCTCCATTCCTGTGATACTTTACCAAAAAGAATATGTTCCGATTCTATCCAGGTTAATACAAAAGATGTAAAGTCACCATCTTTTTAATGGCTGAAAGGTATTGCATGGTGTACCTAGACCATAATTTGTTAATCCATTCTTAGGTTGGTGGGTATTTAGGTAGCTTCTATGTTTTTGGTGATTGTAAATTGAGCTGAGATAAACAGTCTAGTGCAAACGTCCTTACGATAAAATAATTTTTTTTCTTCTGGGTAGATGCCTAGTAATGGGATTACAGGATCAAATGGAAGGTCTGAGTTCTTTGAGGATTCTCTTTACTTCCTTCCAAAAAGGCTATATTAGTTTGTGGTCCCACCAATAGGGTAAAAGTGTTCCCTTCCCTCCACATCCATGTCAGCATCTGCAGATTTGAGACTTTGTGATGTGGGTCATTCTCACTGAGGTTAGGTGATATCTCAGGGTGGTTTTGATTTGCATTTCTCTGATGATCAGGGACAATGAGCATTTTTTCAAATGTTTTTTGGCCATTTCTCTGTCTTTTTCAGAGAAGGTTCTGTTCATATCCCTTGCCCAGTGGTAAATGAGACTGTTTGCTATTTATTGGTTGATTAATTTGAGCTCACTATAGATTCTAGTTATCAACCATTTGTCAGATTGACACCCTGTAAATGTCTTTTCCCATTCTGAAGGTTGTCTTTTTGCTTTACTTCTGTCCTTAGCTGTGCAGAAGCTTTTCAGCTTAATTAAGTCCCATTTGTTAGTTAATTTTTGTTGTTGTTGTGATGGCTGCTGAATTCTTTGATATAAAATCTTTCCCCAGTCCAACATCTTCAAGAGTTTTTCCCATACTTTATTCTAAGATTTTTATTATTATAAATCTTATATCCATCCTGAGTCAATTTTTGTAAGTGGTGAAAGGTGTGGGTGGAGTTTCAGTCTTTTACATGTGGTTATCCGGTTCTCCCAGCACCATTTGTTGAATAGGGATTCTTTTCCCCATTTTATGCTTTTGTTTGGTTTGTCAAAGATCAGATGGCCAGTAGAGACTGGTTTCACCTCTTGGTTTTTTATTCTGTTCCATATGTCTATATCTCTATTTTTTATGCCAACATCATACTGTTTTGATTACTGTGGACTTATAATATAACCTGAAGCCAAAGCTCTCTGACTCTGTTTTTATCACTAAGAATAGCCTTGGCTATATGGGCTTTTTTCTGCTTCCATATAAAACAAAGTATTTTTTTTTTTTCAAGTTTTTCAAAGTATGATGTTAGTATTTTAATGGGGATTCCATGGACTCTGTAGATTGCTTTGGGTAGAATAGACATTTTAACAATGTTGATTCTTCCCAGCCAATAGGCATAGGTGGCACATTTCTTAAGCTGATTGAAACCATTTGTGACAAACCCGCAGCTAACATCATACTGAATAGTGTAAAACTAAAGGCTTTTCCACTTAGAACTGGAGCCAGACAAGGATGTCCACTGTCACCACTATTATTCAACATTGTGCTGGAAGTTCTAGCCAATGCAATCAGGAGAAGGATGTAAAGGGCATCCAAATGGGGACAGAGGAGGTCAAACTCTTTCTCTTTGCTAATGATTTGATCTTATACTTAGAAAACCCCAAGCACTCAACCACAAAACTCCTGGAAGTGATAAGGAAATACGGTAATGTCTCAGGGTATAAAACCATTGTCCACAATTGCCTTTGTATATGCTAATAACAGTCAACTCCAGAAGGAAATCAAGGATACAATTCCTTTCACAGAAACTTCAAGGAAAATGAAATGCTTAGGAATATACCTAACAAAAGAGGTGAAGGATCTTTACAAAGAGAATTATGAAACCCTAAGAAAAGAAGTAGCAGAAGATATTAACAAATGGATTCCTTGTTTTTAAAGGGGAAAAGCTACAATAGAACTCAAGTTCTTAGCTGGGCGTGGTGGCTCACACCTCGAATCCTAACACTCTGGGAGGATGAGTTCAGGAGTTTGAGACAAACCTGAGTGAGTAAGACTCCATCTCTACTAAAAAAGAAAAATAGAAAAACTAGCCAGGTGTCATGTCATGTGCCTATAGTCCCAGCTACTTGGGAGGCTGAAGTGTGAGGATTGCTTGAGCCCAGGAATTTGAGGTTGCTGTGAGCTAGACTGATGCCACGGTACTGTAGCCTGGGCAACAGAGTGAGCGACTCTGTCTCAAAATGAAAGAAAGAGAGGGAGAGAGAGGACAGAGGGAGGGAAGGAGGAAGGAAGCAAGGAAAGAAGAAAGGAAGGAAGGAAGGAAGGAAGGAAGGAAGGAAGGAAGGAAGGAAGGAAGATAAGTTTTTAATATAGGCTTCTTAGGTGGGTTTTATGGGAGGAGAAGTCTTTATATCCTAGGAAACTATGCAAAATTGTGTATGTGTATAGGTGTGCATGTGTGCATAAAAGCATATGTGTGGTGTGCTGAGAATAGAATCTGTGGCTCTCATCAGACTCTTGGATGTTCTCGTAACCTCAGAAAATTAAGATTTTTTGAGCTAGATGCTTTTAAAGTTCCTATATAACTCTAAAGTTCAAAGAGATTTTGCCAAGCAGTTTTATTACAGCTCTTAGTTAAAGAGAGAGTGACAGGAAACTCAATAGGTAGTCCAGAGAAGGCTGTGTCATATTTGCCATTGGAGAGAAAAATGGAAAATCTAACTATGTAATGAGATAATCTAATGTATGATTTTAAATTAGAGAAAGCAAAAGTAATAAGGTCCAATAAACCCGAAATCCCTAATAATTTTAAGTCAGGCTAGTAATATTAAATATTTCTCCAAACCCACTCTATTTTCTGATTTTTATCATGCTAGCTCTCTACTTCTCATTCTTTTCACATATCCACAGATATCCCATGAGCTTTCAGAGTAAGCTATCCAAATAGAGAATAAACATGTGAGGGAGACAAGATGAGAATGAAGCTGACTATGATTGCAACTAGGTCAAATCTATTAATATGTGGTATTTATGTCTCTGCATGGTTGAAATTGCAAATCCTTATGCATAACATTTCCTCTTGCTTTGATAGAAAATTTCTCACTCAACTACTTTAAAACTATCATTTTATTTTTTTATCACCTTGAAAGTTTCATTTTTAAACACAGCACAATATTATCATGTTGAAATAGATGTGATTGGATTACATCATTTACATGGTGTAAAACTCTCTCTCTTTTTACTGCTGCATATCAGAAGTGTGCCTGTGAACCTGCAGGATTAGAGGGCAGAGCTAATGAGGACAAGGTCATAGTTTCAGTCTGTAAGAGTGTTAACTCAGTTATATTGCCTGGCCACAGGCTGTACCCCAACCCCAGCCAGAAGACTCTTGGGCCAAGAGAATCCAGAGGAGAGAAGAGATGACTCAGTGTAAACCCATACTCCATGAATAGAGAGACAACTCAAAGAACACACATCTCGGACACTCCCAATGGCAGTATTAGAAAGAACCTTCTAAGCTCATTTTGTTCCCAATGTAACGTATGATAATTTGTTAAAGGGTTATCTAGTATCTTCTTGAATACTTGCAGGAACAGAGAATTTATTACCTCTCAGTGCCGTGCATTCAATCTGGAACAGCTCTGATAAATTTTTTCTTAAGTGAATTACAAATGTCTGCCATTCTGTAAACTGGTCCTAGGCCTCCCCTGTAGGACCAATAAGACTGTGAGGCCAAACTCTTTACAAGTAGTAAAAGAGTAACAGGATTGAAGTAAGGGCTTCCAGATTTGCTTCCACATCGCCATCCTTACTGGTTTTATTAGCAGAAAGCCTCCTTGCTCAGAGGTCCTGGAAGCAATGATTTCAGCAGAGGCTTCAGTTCTTCATACAACATGAACTTGGAGTATATAGCATTTGAGAAGGGAGTCTAAATTCCCTTCAAGCACTTGAGAACTATTTCACACAAAGCACACAGACAGGGGATATAACCAAGGCCACCGGAGAGGTATCCATCAACTCTAAGCAAGCAAAGCACATTGAAATGGGGTTCTGCCTCTAGCCTGGAGGTTTGAAGATGATTATGGGAGGTCCTGACCAACTTGTCATTTCTTTTTCCCAGGGCCTAGGGGGACAAAATTTGAATGAGAGGATTGACTTTTAAGTTCCCAAATGACATGTACTTATACATTAAGCCCTTCAAAAAGCAGTTATTAAGGGCTTTTTGTGCTCTAGGTATTGGGAATATAATGATAAGCAAGACAAATGGGGTCAACTGAAAGCTATAATAAACATTAAACAAATAATTGCACAAAGTAGTTGATAATTCCAAACCATGATTTGTGATGCAAAGAAAAATTACAGATTATTTTCAAAGCATATAATAGGTCTCAAGGAAGACTTGCCTGAGATTTGTGTTAATATGTAAAGGATGAACAAGAGTTAACTAAGTAAAAGGTGTGGTGATGGGGGATAATTCCAGACACAGAGAGAACAGCATTTGTAGAGGCCCTGTGGAAGGCAGATGTAGGAAGAAGCACAGAATAGTCAAAGAACTGAGAGGGCCTCTGTGGGTGAATCTCAGAGGTAAGGAGTACTGTGGTACAAGATGAAGCTGGAGAGGTCACGATCTGCAGTCAATGGTCAGATCCGTGCAACTATATCTTCTGTACATCTCCTCATGAAGTCTGTTCTTTTCTGCAGAAGCCATGATCCCACACACGCACTTTCAGTTCGTTACTTGTATTTTTCTTGCTGTCAGGAATGTTCCCACTTCTCATCATCCATCTCCTGTGCAAAGCCTTACTCATCTTCTCACTCTCTGGATTTTGGCAAATAGGAAATAGAGGTAAATGACAAGGCCTCCGATGTACATTAAGCACCTGGTATGCACCAAGCACAGTGCTAAATTCTTTATATTTACGATCTCTAATTCTTCACCATAACACTGCAAGGTAATGCCATTTCCACCACTTTACGGAGTATGAAAGTCACACTCAAAAGTCTTAAAGAATTGGTCCAAAGTCACAAAGATATACTTAGGCACAGATAAAAAAAAAAACAAAACAAAACAAAAAAAAAACTTAGGTTGATTTGACTCCAAAAATTCTACTCTTTTTCATAAGTTAAATTGCTTCTATTTGCTTCTAATAGAAGTGCTGTGGCTACATTTACTGACTTTGACATTAAGGTTGGCATTAGAAACATATCAATTTCTGGTATCAAATAATATCCAGGGGTATTCTAAGTTCCTGGCATAGGAGTTCTATTCATAGTCATAAATACCCTTATATTTACAAGGAACCGGATACAGTCATTCCAGGAGAAGAAGTTTGTACACAGCACATCTACTTTGCCATTGTTCCTTGAAAGTAAGCTGTTTATGCAAACATTTGTTAGCTTTTACTAAGAACTTCTGTATAAACTCTATAAAGCTCGTCTACTGCAAGATCCAGTCTTGACATGGGTACATTCAAAGAAACATTATTCTGAATATCAAGAAAAATATGGGAAATAATTGTAATTAGCATTAGAGACATTGTCTTGGAAAACATTGAAGGGGATTCCAATGTCAAGATACTCCAAACCTTCAGAAAGTACCTTCTGAAACTTCCTTCTCCATGCCATTCTCTCTCAGAAGCTTACTCTCAGTGGAGATGCACCAAGATGTCTCTCATTTTCCTCTCAATCTCACCCAAGTCTTCCCCCAACTTATCCTGTATGTTTGGCTCTTGTCTGGCCTGCTGTTTCCTCTCATATTTAGGATCTATTCATCTCTTTCCTCCCAGGACCTTTCTGTTCAGTCCAGTATAAATCCTTCAAGTGGTCTCAGGAGCCGGGCAGGCAGAAAAAGGGTATTTATATATCAGGAAGAGCAGGAGATACTCAGTTCATTTCAAAATTCTTTTGACTTAATAACAGTGTTCCATAATGATATTTTGCTTTCCATTGGCTAATCTTGGCAGAGTCTATTAGTACTCATGGATAGCCCTTGATTATTCTACACATCATGGCATTCTTTTGCAGTTGAATGGACCATGAGACTGCTTTTAGTCTACAGAATTTGACTACAAGTGATAATTAGTCTCTTCTGCAACTAAGTGGTTAAGTATTCAGTTTGCATTTTCTAATCTCTTATAGTCCATCCAGGCTGCTATAACACAGTAACTTACAATTTTGTATAAACAGCAGAAATCTATTTTGCACAGTTTTAGAGGCTGGGATGTCCAAGATCAAGGAATCAGTAGACTCAGTGATGTCTGGCGAGGGCCCATGTCCTGTTTCATAGATGGCACCTTCTTGCTGTGTCCAAAAGAACTTTACTTCTAATACCATTATCTGGGAGGTTAGAATTTCAATGTACGAACTTTAATGGGACATAAACATTCAGATCATAGCACTATCCTTTTCCTGTTGGCTGTCTCGGTAATACCAGGGCAACCTGGAAGCCATTAGATGAAAGCAGCTTGCGTGCTCAAGTCACTACTTAGAAAAGAGTTAATCCACACTGTACTATAATGTGAATGAGAAATAAACCATTCTTGCCTGGTTGGTTTCAGTAGCTAGTGCTCATGAAGCCAATGTATTATTTCAATACAGTATTTTAATTAAAACTCATTAATAAGTATACTTTATCAATCTTTTCGTCTATAGTTATTGCTTTTTATGCCCTGTTTAAAAATTTTTTGCCTAACTCAGTATCATGAAGGTGTTTTCTGATATTTTCTTCTAGAAGTTTTGTTTTACCTTTCATATTTAAGCCTATGACTTATCTTGAGTTAATTTTTGTGTCATGTTTGAGTGTCGTGGTTAAATTTCCACATGGATGTGCAATTGACTCAGTACTGTAGGTTGAAAAAGATTCTCATTGGATTGCAGTGGCCCTTTCACTGGATATGGAATGTAGTATACAGCCTCCAGAAGGCTGTGACTTCAGTTTACTCTCACTTTCTCTCATACTCTAGCAAAAAACTTTATTGCCCCACCTCCCATTGTAACCCAGTGTATGCTTATAGAATACTGGTGAGGTTGGAGAGAAAGGATGGTGTCCATAGGCCTGCAAGTGGCATAGTTCATGTTGATCTGTGTATTGCTGAGAATAAGATGACCCTAGAAAGGCAGTCCCCTGACAACGGGTTTATTAGAGGGAGTCTCCATGGTTACCTGCAGTAAAAGCCCTCACAGAGGGGCCTCCAAGTACAAGAGGAAATCAAATTGAATTCCTTGGTCATCAGCGAGGATGCCTTTTAAGTAAAAGAGGAAAGCCCCTACCACGTCTGAGTTGCATGACAAGAAGCCAAATTTATACACATTTTGTTATCTGGATTTAACCTTCTATCAACAATGTTACTATATATCAAATTGATCTCCTTTTCCTTTTTTTTTTTTATAAGATTCTAATTAAGCAAAATCTGAGGTTTAAAATTTCATTTTCCAGCAGAATGTGCTTTCTATGATATAGACGTAAATCATAAATATCCCTTTGCCTCTATCCCTTCCAGCCCCCTTCACCATCTACACACAAAACACATAGATGTAGAGTAAGCTTTCAGAGGCCAGAGCACATTGCTTTGCTTCTTGATAAGTGGACTAGTCCACTGTTGCTTCAGGGTTTTACAGATTTCAAAACAAGATTCCAAACACCAGACTTACAACAGTGATGGTTTGAAACCAAATGAATTCCTCTCATTTTATTTAATAGTTTGATTTAATAGAAACCCGCGGTCCCCTAGTTCTGGTAGGAGGAGCAGGTGTTTCAGTCTCCATTTGCAACCTTACTCAGCTGATGTGCTTTGAGGAATTTGTCTCATCCTTAACTTTGTTCTCTTTGCTGGGTCATGCTATTTCCCCAAAATGGAGTGCAGGACTCCCAGATTGCATCAGTGTCTGTGCAGATGGAGTGCTAAGTGGAAAAGAAGAGAGAGGCTCAGTGAATGTATTTGGGCTTGGATGTGTTCTCATTGTGAAGGGCTGCCAGGGAAAGAAAAGCACTAGGGAGCAACTTTACCCCTTCACGCAGAAACAAAATAAAGAAATTTAATTTCCATTTGCTAAGAGCCTGGCACAATCTTGGGCCCCTTACATTCTATTATTTAGCCCTCACTGCATCCCTATCATCCCTATGAGTCAAATACTTGTATTTCAAATAAGGATACACTGTTAGGCAGAGAGACATTAAAAACTGGTATGTGGGGCGATGCCTGTGGCTCAGTGAGTAGGGCGCCAGGTTGTATTTCATAAAGGATACTCTGTTAAACAGAAAGACATTAAAAACTGTTATGTGGGGTGATGCCTGTGGCTCAGTGAGTAGGGCGCCGGGCCCGTATACCAAGGGTAGCGGGTTCAAACCCGGCCCTGGCCAAACTGCAACAAAAAATAGCCAGGTGTTGTGGCGGGTGCCTGTAGTCCCAGCTGCTCGGGAGGCTGAGGCAGAATCACCTAGGCCCAGGAGTTGGAGGTTGTTGTGAGCTGTGATGCCACAGCACTCTCCTGAGGGTAATAAAGTGAAACTCTGTCTCCAAAAATAAAAAATAAAAAAATAAAAAAAAACTGGTATGTGATTACATGGTTAGGAAGTGATTGATCCGGGATTTGAACCCAAGTCTGTCTGATTCCAAAGTTTAGTTCTGTAATTCTCAGTGACACTGATTTCTTATATTAAATAGTAATAAGATGTTCAAGGGAATGAATGATAGTACATCTTACAGTGAGAAAATATGCAGCCAGTACAAAGAATGGTAAAAGTATGGAAAGATACCTAATATATATTTTTGCTTGTTTAGAGATACAAAAGTGGCCCATTGCCACCTATTACATGCCAGGGGCAGGTGGAGGTGCGAAGGAATACAAGGTCTCTGACCTCATGGAGTGTGTAGCAGGAGGGCTCAGCACAGGTAGTAAACTAGTGCTAGGAACAAAATGAAATAGAGCAATGGGAGCAGAGAGGGCGTTAGCTTGGGTGGTCAGGGAAAGCCTCTCTCAGGGGGTGAGATAACAGTGATGAGGAGAACACAATTGTTCTGAATTTCAGGAAGAGGGAGCAGCACATGCAAGAGAACAGAGAAGAGAAAAACATGTATGTTGCGGGAACAGAAAAAAGGGGCCTGAGGCTCCAGATAGTGGATTGATTTGATAGGGGGTACAGTTTGAGATCATGTCAGGCCCTGTAGGCCACAATAAGGAGTCTTGGTTTTGTTTTTAGTGCTACAGAAGACCAGTGGTGTGTTCCTAGGGGTTGTGATGTAGCAGGACAAGAGGGGCAGCAAGGAGAACAGCTACGGGCTATTATGGGTTATGCTGAAAGAGAAGGTCAGCAAATACTCTCCCGGAAAAGCAATTATCAAGCTGGACAATGACACGAATCCATCTCTAGACTCTGGAAATCAATCAAGGGAATATAAAAATAGAGAATTGTTTTATTAAAAAAGATCCTACCAAAATCTCAGGTAAGTACAGGAAGAGTCCGATATGTTTCAGCCCTACTGCTCATATATTTCCCCTGCATGTGTTAGTGCAGCAGGTCTGTGACGGGGAAGGACAAGCTGTGAGACTAGCAATTCTGTGGCTACAGGCAGCTGAATTGATCTGGAGGGCAGCAGAGGAATGTAAACCTACCCCACCCCCGAGCATTGTAGGAAACAGAGGTGATCTTGGTGACAAATGGGGGAAAGACAATTGCACACTTTGATGCTGTGATCCTGACTGGCAAAGAACCGAATGGCAGACTAGCCTTAAACCAAACACGGAAATCCATGGAATGAGGCAGCTGTGGTGGGCCTTGATAAGCTCTCACATGTCTTTGGAAGTTGAGAAAGCTGGGTATATGCTCAAGGTTACATGAATGCTAAGGGGAGACGAGAGACAGCCCTAACTGTGAATAGGTGCCTGGCCACACATGTGAGGCCTTGAGCATGACAAAGGAGACATGAGAGGGTCCAGTAGGAAGTAAAAGCTGGAATATACCTGTAAACTGCTTGGGCTTTGAATGCAATCTTCAAGTTCCACAGAGTTCCACAGAGATGGAACACTTATTAGCTTAAAGTGTTTTAGCACAACTTCTAACCAGTCATTGTCTGCTCGCAAAGGTACGCTGACTCAGAGGTATTTTTAAGAAGACAGACCTAAAAATAGAAAAGAAGAATTAAAAGAAAAATCTGAGCAGGGACAATAGTAGCTGCATACGTTAGGGGTGACAAACTAACACAAAAAGTACAGAAAGTCCATAAATTAACTAACTAGCAGAAAACTAACACAACCTCCCAGTGGATCAATCTAGAGTTACAGATGTGTCCAGAGTGGAAGCAAACCAGTAATTGCCTGAGGCTAGAGGTGGAAGTGTGGATTAATTGCAAAAGGATAGGAACAAACTGTTTGTGGCAATGGAAATGTTCTAAAATGAGATTACAATTCTGGTTGTGCCATTCTACAACTTTATAAAAAGTCTTTTTTTTTTATGCTTACAGTGGATTAATTTTGTATCATGTAAATATATATCAATGAAGGTGTTAAAAATAAATATTTTTATAAAGGTTATCAAAGGCCCAGTCTGGAAAGCATTTTTTGTCCCCATGAACTATAGACATCCCTCCCCTACTAAGAGACACTGGGGAGGCAGGAGGAACTGTAAAACGAAATCTGGTCAACACCAAATGGTCAGATCCTGGAAACTTCTCTGTGTCCGTGGGTAAGATTCTTATCTCCACCCAGAGACACCAGAGTGATTCGGGACATCCATAAAGGATTCCCAATATACCATTCACCTTCCTTCTCTACTAGAGCAACTTGCAGCTTAATTTGTGATACCTACTTTGATGCCCCCTAGTCAGCACTATCTGGTACCATTGTGGCACCCCATGTTTCAGCACAGGAAACATAGGGCACCCCAATGGTACCAAATATAAGAAGCAGACCACAATAGCACCATATAGGCTCCGAAAACAAATTGCCATTGGAATTGCAGCCCACAAATTGCCATTAGTTTGGGGCCAGCATGCTAAACTAAAACAGGATGACTACCTGATGAAATAAAAAAAAGTAAAGAGCTCTCAGAGTTTCCTAACATAATGGTCAAAATGTTCAACATAAATTTGAAAACCACCCATCATAAAAAGAACAAGAAAATCATCACAATTTGAATGAGAAAAAGTGATCAATTGATGGCAACACTGACATAAAGTCAGTGTTGGAATTAGCTCACAACAATTATAAAGCAGTCATCATAAACATGCTTCTGCAATCAATTATAAATCTTCTGGAAACAAATGAAAAAATTAGAAAACAGCAAAAAAATAGAGCTCTTAAAAAAGAATGAAATGGAAATTATAGAACTGAATAATACAACCACCAAATAAATAATTTGCTGAATGTGCTTAACAGTAGAGTGGAGATGACGGAGGACATAAACTTAGTATAGAATAATAGAAACCACTCATTCTGAACAAGAGAGAGAAAATAAATGGAAAGAAAACAGAGTCTAAGAAACCTATATTCCAACATTTGTAAAATCAGTGTACAAGAAGGATAGGAGATAGAGAGTGTGGCTAAAAGAGTATTTGAAGAAATAGTAGCTGAAAAATTTAATTTGACAAAAGACACAAACATACAGATCCAAGAAACTGAGCGAGCCATATATAAGAAAAACCAAAGATGCTAAAACACATCACAATTAAACTCTTAAAAAAATACAAAGAAAGAAATCTTAAAAGCATTGTGTTAATCAGTTCGATGTAATCAAGCATTCCACATTGTATATCAAATCAGTACATTGTACCTCATAAATGCATCAATGTACACAGTTATGATTTAATAAAGGAAAAAAAAAAAGCAGCCTAAGAGAAATGTCACATCACCTACAGGAGAACACAAGTTTAAAAGTTGATTTCTGATTGAAAACAAACTTGGCCGGGCACAGTGGCTCATGCCTGTAATCATAGCACTCTGGGAAACTGAGGTGGGTGGATTACTTAAGCTCAGGAGTTCAAGACCAGCCTGAGCAAAGGGAGACCCCTGTCTCTACTAAAAACAGAAAAACTAGCCCGGCATTGTGGCAGGGGTCTGTAGTCCCAGCTACTTGGGAGGCTGAGGCAAGAGAATGGCTTGAGCCCAAGAGTTTGTGGATGCTGTGAGCTATGACACCATGGCACTCTACCAGGGCACAAACTGAGACTCTGTCAAAAAAAAAAAAAAAAAAAATCAAGGCTAGAATGATGTGACCCAATATTTTTCAAGTGCTGGAAGAGAAGAGCCATCAACTACAAATTCTATATCCAGTGAGACCATACTTTAGAAATGAAGAGAAACAAACAAACAAACAGACAAAAAAAAGTGTGACATTCTTATCAAAAGCTCCAATATAATCTTTATATATTCAAAAAGCACTTATTGAACTTGTACAATGCATTATGCCAGTTCCTGTCATCCGCCAATAAAAAAAGTTTCTATAATAACAAAAAAGTTGATAACAGCCACATACAGTGGCTCACGACTGTAATCTTAGCACTCTGAGAGACCAAGGTGGGAGGATCACTTGAGCTCAGGATTTAGAGCCAGAGCGAAACTCATCTCTAAAAAAAATTTCAAAATTAGCCAGGCATTATGGTGGGCACATGTGGTTACAGCTATTCAGGAGGCTGAGGCAGGAGGATCACTTGAGTTCAGAGTTTGAGGTTGCTGTGAGCTAGGCTGATACCATGGCACTCTAGCCTGGGTAACAAGTAAGACTCTGTCTCATAGATAAATAAATTAAAATAAATACAAAGTATTATAAGGGTACAAGTGGTTTTGGTTACATGGATTGTTTTTGTAATGCTTGAGTCAGGGTTGTAAGTATGCCCATTACCTACACACTGTTCATTGTACCCATTAGGTAGGTTTTCATACATTCCTCCTTCCTGCTTGATTTCCATTGAGTTTTACTTCCCTCTATACGCATGTGTGCTCATCCGTTACTTCCAATTTCTTTTTTGCAGACAGTCTCCCTTTGTCTCTCTCGCCCTCAGTAGAGTACCCTTGCATCACAGCTCACAGCAACCTCAAACTCTTGGGCTCAAGCAATTCTCTTGCCTCACCCTCCCAAGTAGCTGGGACTACAGGTGCCTGCCACAACACCCAGCCACTTTTCAAGACGAGGTCTCTCTCTGGCTCAGGCTGGTCTCAAACCTGTGAGCTCAGGCAATCCATCCTCCTTGGCCTCCCAAGTGCTGGGATTTCAGGCGTGAGCCACAGTGCCCACCTAGTTACTTCCAATTTAATGGTGAGTATATATGGTGTTTATTTTTCCATTCTTTAGGTACCTCATTTAGAATAATGTAAGCATTTAGTGCTTTAAATTTTCTTCTCAGCACTACTTTTTAATGTCATAAGTAAATTCAGTCAAATAGAGATGTTATATGAGATAAAAGGATAAATCAGGAAGACATTATAATCCTTGCTGTCTGGACACCAGAAATGCATGAAACAAAAACTGATGGAGCTGAAAGTAGAAATAAACAAACTCACAATTATAGCCAGACACTTCAAAACCTCCACTCTCAGCAAGTGATAGAACAGCTACATGGAAAACCAATAAGATATAGAGCTGAGTAACGCTATAAATCAACAGGATCTAATTGACATACGTAGAAAATTCTACCCCAAACCAGCAAAACACACATTTTGCAAGTACCCAGGGAACTTTCACAGAGATATGGCATTTTCTTATCCATAAAACAAACCTCAAGAAATTTAAAATAACTGAAATGATATAGTGTGCTGTCTGACAATGGTATCAAACTGGTAATCAGTAACATAAATACAATTGTCTAGAAATTAAATAACATCCTTCTAAATAATCCCCTAGTCATAGAATAAATTTCAATAGATATAAAAACACTGAATGAAAATAAAATATATGAAAATGTGTGAGATAAACTAAAGTGGTGCTGAGGAAATTTATAGTATTAAATATTTAAATTAGAAATAAAGACATCTCAAAACAACAACCTAAATTCCTACCTGAAGAAAGTAGAAAATGAAAAGTAAAATAATACCAAAGCAAACAGAAAGAAGGAAATAAAAAAGATCAGATGTGATGAAATTGAAAACAGTGAGGCATAGATAAAATAAATAAAACAAAAACCTGATGTTTTGAACAATAATATTGACAAACCTCAAAATAATTGGTAAGAAATAAAGAGAAGACACAAATCATCAAGATCAGGCATAAAGTAGAGTGTATCACTGCAGATACTACAATCATGAAAAAGAATAACAAAATATTAGGAACAACTTCACACAAATTAATTTGAAAACTTAGAAGAAATAGACCAATACCCTGAAAATTTAGAGTCCATAGACACAAAAGATTAAATAGATAATCTGAATGGCCTATAATGATTTTTAAAATGGAATTCATAATTACAAAGCTCCTGAGAAAGAAATTTCCAGGTTTTTCTGGAGAATTCTGAAAACACTTACAGAAGAATTAACACTTGTTTTTCACAATCCTCTCTAGAATATACAAGAGGAGGGTATACTTTCCAGTATATTTTATAACGCCAATATTACCCTGATACCAAAACCAAACAAAGAAGGAAGGGAAAGAGGGAGGATGGAAAAGAAAATGACACACCAATATCTCTCATGAACTTAGATGCCAAAATTCTCAACAAAATACTAGCAAACTGAATCCAGTAACATATGAAGAATGTTATACCATGTCCAAATAGGATTTATTCTAGATTGCAAGACTTTATCAACCTTTGACAAGCAATCAGTGTAATTCACCATACCAAGAAGCTAAAGAAGGATAAACATATGATCATATCAACTGAAACAGGAAAAGCATTTGATGGAATCCAGCAGCCATTGATGATAAAAAAAATCTCAGCAAGTTAGGAATGGAGGTGAATTACCTCGACTTGATTATGAGCTTCAACAAAACACAAGTAACATCATTCTTAATGGTGAAAGAATGGTTTCATCCTATTATCAGCAAAGATATCTGCTCTCACTATTCTTATTAAACATAGTACTGTAAGTTTAATCTCTGCATTAAGGCAAGAATAAGAAATAAAATTCATATGGATAGAAAAGAAGAAATAAATCTCTATTTGCAGATGATGTTGTTGCATATACAGAAAATTTAAGGAATCTACACAAAATTTTCTAGAACTAATTAAGTAAATTCATCAAGGTTGCAGATACAAAAGAAAGACACACACACACACAAAGTCATATTATTATTATTTTTTGAGACAGAGTCTCACTATGTTGCCCTCGGTAGAGTGCCCTTGTGTCACAGCTCACAGTAACCTACAACTCTTGGGCTTAAGTGATTGTCTTGCCTCAGCCTCCCAAGTAGCTGGGACTACAAGTGCCCACCACAATGGCCAGCTATTTTTTGTCATTGTTGTCATTGTTGTTTGACATGCCTGAACAGAGTTTGAACCTGCCAGCCTCGGTGTATGTGGCTAGGCACCCTAGCTGCTGAGATACAGGCACCGAGCCATCTTTCTATATATTAACAATGAATGTATGGAAACAGAATTGAGAAGCATATCATTTATAATCACTCTGAATACATATAATGAAATCCTTAGGAATACATATGACAAAGTGTGTACAGAATCTGTATGCTGAAAATTACAAAATGCTGATAATTCCAAAAAGACCCACATAAATAGAGACATATACTCTATTTGAATATGGTCTCACATATAAGACCATATTCATGGATTGGAAGATTCAACATGGTAAAGATGTCAATTCTACCCAAATTAATCTATACATTTAATATAAACCACTGCAAGTTTGTTTTTTGTTTTTTTCAGACAGAGACAAGCTAATTCTAAATTTATAGAGAAAGGCATAGGCTCTAGGACAGATAAAGCAATCTTGACAAAGAAGAATAAAGTAAGAGAAATCACTTCACCTGATGATAAGGCTTACTATATGGCTATAATAACCAAGATGGTATAGTATTGGTAGAAAAATAGACAAATTGGTTAATCAAATGAAATAAAAAGTCTAGAAGCTCAACTATTTTTAACAAATGTACCAAAGCAATTTAATAGAGGAAGGATAATCTTCCCCCCAAATAGTGTCAGAGCAATTGGACATCCATAGGCAAAAAGAAAAAACAAAAACAAAAAACAAAAAACCCACCTCCTAAACCTCATAATTTATACAAAAATTGACTCAAAATGTATTACAGACTTACCTGTAAGACATAAAACTATAAAACTTTTAGTGAAATACATTAGGATCAATATTTGGTACATAGGGCTAGACAAAGAGTTCTTAGACTTGACACCAAAAGTATGATCCATAAAAAGGAAAAATAGAAAAAAATAGTACCTTGACAAAATTAAAAACTTTTATGAAATCCCATGTGAAGAGGATGAAAGATAAACTACTAACCATGAGAAAATGTTTGCAAACAACATATATGACAAAAGACTAAAATCAAAAATATATAAAGAGCTTTCAAGACTCAGCAGTAAGTTAACAGGTAATCCAATTATGAAATGGTCAAGACACATGCTGAAGAGACATATCACCGAAGTGGACATACATGTGGCAAATAAGAACATGAAAAGATCAACATCATTAGCTATCAAGGAAATACAAACTGAAACCACAGTGACGTATCACCATGCATCTATCAGAAAGGCTAAAATAAAACAAACAAAAAAACAGTGATGATACCAATTGTTGATGGCAATTCAGAAAAAAAAAATGGATCACTCATAACTTGCTGTGGAAATGTGAAACGGTACAGCCACTCTGGAAACTAGTTTTGTCGAGTCTTACAAAACTAAACATGCAATTACCATATGACCCAGGGAACGTATTTATCCCAGAGAAATGGAAATTTCTATTCACACAAGTATTGAGAACAGCTTTATTCTTAGCAAGCAAAAACTGGAAACAGCCCAGATGTCCTTCAAAAAGTGAACACTTAAAAAAAATCCCTGGTAAATCCTACCATGGAATGCTACTACTCAGCAGTAAAAAGAAACTATTGACACACAACAACTTGGATAGATTTCCTAGGAAATTATGCTAAGCGAAAGAAGCCAATCCGAAAAAGTTAAAGAATATGTGGTTCCATTTGTGTAGCATTTTTGTTATGGCAAAATTTTAGAAATGGAGGACAGATGAGTGGTTGACAGGGGTCAGGGATAGGGAAAGGGCAGCAGGAGGCAGGTGTGTGTTGTTATAAAAAGGCTACAGGAGATATCTTCATGTTGTTGGAATCATTCAGTATTTTTACTTTGTGGTGGATACACAGGAGAAAAAAATATACAGAACTAAGTGCACAGTACACACACACACACACACACACACACAAATGAATACCCCCAAACTGTGGAAAAACTGAATAATATTAATGGATTGTATCAATGTCAATATTTTGGTGGTGATATTATACTAGAATTTTGCCAAATATCACTACTTGGGAGAACTGGGAAAGGTGAGCAAGTAATCTCTCTATATTTCTTACAAATGCCTCTGAATATTTATTTCAATGAAAATTTCAATTAAACATGCTACTATAGAAGTGTAGAGACAAGATAAGGACATTTGACTTCAGTAAAACAAGGTAAAGGACATTTTGTGTAGTTCCCATTTGTGATTTGAAAGGATGCATATATACATAATTATATATGACCATGGGAAATTGTTGGAAGGAGACATAAGAAATTGCTGAAATAGTGACCTCTGAGAAGTCTTGAGTGGAAGGAGACTCACTAAAAAATAAGCCCTTTTGTGGCACTTGATTTTTTTTTAAACCAAGTGCGTGTATTGCTTGTGTTAATTTATATTAGAAAACACATAGAAACTATAATGTCTTAGGAAAAATATAAACTTCAGTGCTTTAAAATATAAATTTTTATGTTTAATGCTATCATAATTACCAGGAGAAGTAAAATAATCTATAGGAAAAACCTTACAGGGTACGTTGGAGAAGGACATTTTCATTAAAAAAAGAAATGATTTTCATTCCTCTGACACCTCAAACCCTCAGACTCCAGGTCATAGCCAATTGTAGTTATTTTTTTAATGTGGTTCTTGGGGGACTATATTTTGATGCTAACCTGAATAAAATAAATGAATTCTTCGCGCTGGTCTTTTGACACTTACACTGTCTCACTGACCACATTTTAAATCTGTTCATGAAAACAGGCATATATAATTTAAAAGTTTAGATTCTCCTAGTGTGTGCTTGTACATATCAATAATATTGACAGTGGTGGGTGTCTAATATTTTCTACAGCCTACCAGCAGGGAACAGAGGAACTGATGCTCAGATTATATAAGTCAGGTGGGCCTAATTTAGGGCACATCAAAACTCATGAAAAGATTTGATTCATTCTGAGTAGAAAAGCTAGGGAACAGGTCTGTAGTGCAATTAATTGATAAATTCTCTGAGACCTTTTTGAGCTAAATGTAAGCCTCAGCTGCATACAGAAGCAAGACCATACAAACGAAGGAGTCTGAAAACAGCAAAGGTGGTAAGTCACACTTAGGCTTCCTGGGATCTATGTGATTTTGAAAATGTCTGTTTTGTTCACACTGTTGAGAGAGAGATCAATACTCTACAGCAACATTTTCATCATAAAACTCATCTGCTTATCTCTTTATTTTATTTTTACATCTTCACATCCTAGGAAGGAGTTGACAAGCAGCTGCCTTGCTTGAACAGTTTTTAAAGCAACAAAGGAGCAAGGAGACAACCCAATTAACAAATGGGCAGAAGACCTCAATAGACATTTCTCAAAAGAAGACAAATGGCCTACTAGTATATGAAAAGAATACTCAACATCACTAATTATCAATGCAAATTAAAGCCACAATGAGATTATCAGGGCACACCTGTTAGAATGGCTATTATCAAAAGGACAAAGTGTTGGCAAGGATAAGAAGAAAACAGAACCATTGTACACTCTTGGACAGAATGTTAATTATTGAAATTACAGCCATTAGGAGAAACAGTATGAAAGGTCCTCAAAAAATTAAAACCAGAACTATTATGTGCTCTAGCAGTCCCACTTTTGGGTGTCTATACAAAGGAAATGAAGTCAGTATGTCAAAAAGACATCTATACTCTTATATTCATCGCAGCATTATTCACAATAGCCAAGATAAGGAATCAACGTAAGTGCCCCTCAAAAGATGAATGGATATAGAAAATGTGGTACACATACACCATGGAATACTGTTCACCCTTTAAAAAGAAAACCCTGTCATTTGTGACAGGAAGACATAATGTTAAATGAAATAAGCCAAGGAACAAAAGGACAAATAACACATGATCTTGCTTATAAGTGGAATTTCACAAAGTTGAACTCATAGAAGCAGTGGATAGAATACTGGTTGCCAGGGATTAGGTGACAGGGGAAGGGAGATGTTGGTCAAATGGGTACAAAGTTTCGGTTAGGAAGAGCCTGATGGATATAGTTAATAATCATGTATTATATACTTTAACATTACTTAAATATTCCCAACACAAAAACCCCATAAAATGTGAAATGATGTGCATGTTAATTGGCTTGACTTAAGCATTTCACAAAGTATATACATCAAGGTCTGACAATTAAGTTCAAGAACTCATCCTAGAGAAAGTGCTATATACCCCATTATTGACTATCCCTATAGTCCCTGTGGGAAACTATGCTTGGACACCAGTGCCTAGTCCACCCTTCAAAGCAATTTTGGAACTTTTTTTCTGGAATAACCATCAGAGCTGCCATCTATTCATGAACTTGCCACCGTGTGTTTACGTTGACAGCAGTGGACGGGGAACTCATTAACATTGGTATATCAGTGTTTCACAGCTGCGTTCGTGTTGATGTGTGTTGGTGTCTGGCTGAGTGGCGTTCATTATTGTTGTTCCATGTTTTTGTGTGCTGTACAATGACAGCTCTGATGGCTATTCCAGAAAAGAGAGTTCCAAAATTGCTCTGAAGGGTAGACTAGGTGCTGATATCGGTGTACAGCTTCTTAAGGGGAGTACTTCAAAGGTGACTGTAGTCATGTCATCACTCATTCAAGTGACTACAAAAGTTTCTTCAATTCTCACCCTTATTCCTCCTAGAAATAATAATCAACACATATAGAGTTCTTATTGTGTGTTAGGTATTTTCTAAGAGCTTTATATTTATGACTTAGCTTAATTTCCACGACTCCATAAAGTAAGAATGATTGCTTTTACCATACGTACAGGTGAGGAAACTGAGGCAGAGGGAGGTGAACAAACTTGTTCAGGTTTGCACAGATAAAGTGTGCAATTCATATTGCAATGTTTCTCATGCTTCTCATGGAGAATGGGGTATGCTAACATGCAGATTACCAGACTCTACCCTTTGACATTCTCTGATTCAATAGGTCTGGAGTTTGACTGGAAATCTGTATTTCTCCAAACACCATTGATACTGATGCAGGGGTCCAAGGAATATACTTTGAGAAACTCTTTTGTAGAGGTTTCAGAGTGAATTTACTAAAACACAAATTTCATAATTTTATTCCCTGCTTAAAAGACTGTCGATAGTTCCCTATTAGGTAAAGTCCAAATCTCTTAGTATGGTACACAAAACCCTCCACAGAGTAGCTTCTGACAATCTCACCAACCTTATTTTCATCCTGTGCTCCCTGTATCAGACTTCTGTGCAAGAGTTACAATATTACTAGAATTAGGGCACCCCCAGTGGTGTTATGGCTGTAGTGACCAAAGACTTAGATTTTAACACTCAATTCCCTTTGAATATCTGGAAAGCCTTCTGAAGAAGGATGGGCTCAAACAAGCCCAAACAGTAAAGACTAAAACAAATACCTAACCCTTCAATGCCCAAACATCAATGAACATCCGCAAGCATCAAGAATATCCAGGAAAACGTGACCTCACCAGACAAACTAAATAAGGTACCAGTGACCAATCCTAGAAGGATGGAGATATGTGATTTCTCAGACAAAAACTTCAAATAGCTGTCCTAAATGAACTCAAAGAAGTTCCAGACAACACAGAGAAGGAATTCAGAAGCCTATCAGAGAAACGCAATAAAGATTGAAATAATGAGAAATCAATAAAGCAGAAATTCTGGAGCTTAAGAACTCAATTGATAAACTGAGAAATGTATCAGAGTCTCTCAACAGTAGACTTGACCAAGCAGAAGAAAGAATTAGTGACCTTAAACAAAGACTATTTGCAAATACACAGTCAGAAGAGGGGGGAGAGGGAAGAATAAAAAAGAATGAAGCATGCCTAAGACATCTACAAAATAGCCTTCAAAGGGCAAGTCTGAGCGTTATCAGCCTTAAAAAAGGAGCTAGAGAGAGATTTGGGGGTAGAAATCTTATTTGAAGAAATAATAAGAGGGAACTTTCCAGACCTAGAGAAAGATGTCAACATTCAGATATAGAGTCACAGAACACCAAACAGTTTTGACCCAAATAAGACTACCTCAAAGAAGGTAATAGTCAAGCTCTCAAAGGTCACAGATACAGAAAAGGGCCCAAGGGAAGCAAGAAAAAGAAATAACATATAAAGGAGCTCCAATACATCTGGCAGCAGACTTGTCAGTGGTAATTTTGCAGGCCAGGAAAGAGTGGCCTGACATATTTTAGGTGCTGAAGGAATAAGAACTTAATCCCAGAATATTATATCCTGCAAAAATATCCTTCAGACATAAAGGAGGAGTACTTCCCCAGACAAACAAAAGCTGAGGGATTTCATCAACACCAGACCTGCTGTACAAGAAATGCTAAAAGAAGTTCTACAATCTGAAAGAAAAGAATGTTAATGAACAAAAAGGAATCAAGAAATCACACCCGAAGGCATACAACTCACTGGGAACGGTAAGTACACAAATCTAGAACGCTCTATTGCTGTAAGGGCAGTGTATAAATCACTTATATCTTGAGTAGAAAATACTTGCCTGCCATACGTCTAATAAAGGGCAGATAACCAAAATCTACAAACAAGCAAATTAGCAAACTATAACGAAGCAACCCCATTAAAAAGTGGGCAAAAGACATGAACAGAAACTTTTCAAATGAAGATATGCTAATGGACAACAAACTCATGAAATAAGTGCTCAACATCTCCATCATTAGGGAAATTCAAATGAAAACCACAATGAAATATCACTTAACTCCAGTGAGAACGGTTTGTATTGAAAAGTCCCCAAACAGCAGATGCTAGTGTGGATGCAAAGAGAAAGGCACTCTTAGACACTGGGTGTGAGACTGCAGCTAGTGTAACCTCTCTGGAAAGTCATATGGAGATAGTTCAGAGAACTAACGGTACACTTACCATTTGATTTAGTAATCCCACCATTGTGCATTTTCCCAAAGGGAAAAAAGTCATTTTACCAAAAAAGACACATGCACTTGAATGTTTATTACAGAACAATTCACCATCATAAAGATGTGGAACCGATCTAAGTGCCTATCAGTACGTGAGTGGATTAATAAAATGTGGTCCATCGTGGAGTATCTCTCAGCCATTAAAAAAATAGTGAACAACACTCTTGCAATAATCTAGGTGGAACTGGAGACCATCCTTCTAAGGGAAGTTTCACCAGAATGGAAAAAGAAAACATATGCACTCACTCTTAAATTGGAACTAATTGATCAACGCCCATGTGCATATATGTTAGTGGAACTATGGAAAGCAAACAGGTCGGAGGCGGCCGGAGGAGAGGGGTAAATTCACAGCTACAAGGTAAAATGTACACTATCTGGGTGAGGGCCACACTTACAACATTGACTCAAACTGTGCAAAAGTAATTTATGTGATCAAAAGCTTTTTAACCCTGTAATACTCTGAAATAAAAAATACTCCTAAAATAATCACAGAATTAGATTTTTGAAAATCCAATCTGAGAATTTCTTTTTAAATAGAAAAACATAACCTAAAGTGTATTGAGATTACTGACATGTTTGGACTCATTTCCACCATTTTATTTTCTATTTGCTATTTATCAAACTTTGTAGTTACTTCTCCTGACATATTTTCTGTCATTTTTAGAGTCATTACTTTTTCTTTTTACATAATTTCTGCCCTATTGGTTTGAAGATTGTATATTCCATTTCTAATGTCATGATTTCTACCCTCAAATTTTTGACTTCTGCATTATGATGGCATGGATTCTTTCACACTCCTCCCTTCAAAAAGTGAAGACTGATTATCCTTCCATTGAGTATGGGTTGGAGTTTACAAAGAGTGCAAGTGATGGTGTGCAACTTTGGAGACTGAGTCATAAAAGCTACAGCTTCATTTTGCTGTTCCTATTAAATTACTAACTTGGGAGAGCTATCCAGAATGCATGTAGGGCATTCAAGCAACCTGAAATGGTCCACATGGTAAGGAACAGAAGACTCTCACATTCAACCAGCAAGAAACTGAGGCCTTCTGACAACATTTGTGTGTGTGAGCTACGTTGGGGGAGGATTCTCTACCTTTGCTGAAGCCTTATTACGTCTTCAGTCCTGACCATATATTGACCCTGAACTACAGCATGTCCCAAAGTGATCATACAAAGGAAAAATGGGAAATGGTAGCTAAATGTACCTTTATTTACAAAATATTTGTGACAAATTTTTGCAAAGAGGTGTCCAACACGTAGAAAATATTTTTATAAACATTTTGTAAAACTTTTTGATGAATATTTTGTAAAGGCACATTTAGCTACCGTTTCCCATTTTTCTTATGTGACTTTTGGGATACCCTGCATATTTAAGGACACTAAAATTTGAATTTCACATAACTTTCATGTGTCTGGAAGTACTGATCTTTGAATTTTCCCAACCATTTAAAGACATGAAAACAGTTCTTAGTTCACAAGCTATACAAAAGGGATGGTGAACCAGATTTAGCCCGTGGGCCACAGTTTTCTGACACTGGATCTGTGTATCAACACATGGGGGATTCTGGAAAAGATGATGGCTTGAGAGCAACATCCCTGGATCCTGATTCATATCAACTTTTCTCAACTAACTTTTCTGACTATTGTTAGGCAAGCAGTCAAAATTGGATGGTACATTTGAGTCTACAGACTCTACCAGTATCTCCAGGTCGTAAAGAAGGCATGGAACTTTGAAGAATTTTATGCTGGCTAGGATGTCAGAGATTAATAGCAGAGAGGTCTGAGATAAGAATCAGGGAAGAGCTTGATCTTTTTTACCTGTAGTGCTGAGATGCTGCATAACCTTGTTCTCAATCAATGTTTGATGTGAAAACAAACTGATGGGCTGAGTTGTATGATACCTGAGATTAAGTGATGAATTTCTCTCCTACTTTGTAAGTTCTGTGATCAGGGAAGCTTTTGATCTTCTTTAGGGGGATAATAGTTTTCCAGTTGATTTCTACCAGCACATAAAGTAGAAAACTACCACTTTTCCAGAGATCCAAACAGCCTTAACTAAAGACTGAGAATAAACCAGACATGAAATTATTAAGTCAAATAATACTGCATTTACTGAAATTCAGTTACAATGAGAAGGAAACTTTGTTGAACAACATTTTCAGTGGTTCCTATTTATGTAGAATTTTGGAAGTTTTGGGAGCAAATTTTAGTTTCAAAGAAACAGTACAAATTCTTCAATTTAACTGAACATTGAAAGTCACTGAGTGGAATTTAAATAATATGATTTCGTATTAATTTGGTAGATGAACTGAAACAGAATATAGTCACTGCCGAATGCCATATTAATGACCTGAAAGATTCAGGGGAAGAAATAACTCAGAACCAACCAGAGCAAAATACAAAGAAATAGAAATAGTCGGAGGGAGTGATCCTTGGAAGAAAGATGCAGAAGGCCGAATAGGAGAGTATTAGGAGTTCCAGAAGGAGAGGGAAAATGGTGGAGGAGAGGAAATATTTTAATAAGTTATGAAAAGAAAGATCCTGATGTGAAGAAAAACTTGATTCTCAATATCCAAAAGCCTCATCAAATTCATGCAACGTTAGAGAAGACAGTACCTACGCACAGCTTGATGAAAACCTTGAGTTCCACAAAACGAGAAAATCTTTCTGAGCTCCAGACAGTGAACAGAACAATTAGAAGAAGAATCAGACCAGTATTAAACTTTTCATCTGTAATTCCTGAAGATGGGGAGGCTGGAGCAATAGTCAATAGCCTAATGAAGTAAATTCTCTGGCACAACAGAAGTTTTGCTCATTAAGTTTGCTCATCACTTTTTAGGGTGATGGAAAGACATAGGCAGATATAGAAATATTCATAAAGTGTATTACCATGCATATAGTATAACTAAAGAATTTGCTTGAGGAGTTAGATTTCATAAGGTAAACACTAGACAAAAGATACTAAATCAGAATAGAGATCTCAGGATCAGGAAAGATAAAGGGGACAAAAAAAGTGAATAGTAATTTTATACTATATTTAGTCAATCTAAATAAATTATCATAGTGTGATTAGGAATTTCTACTATAAGTGTAAAATAACAGTTGTTGAAATATGAGGTATACTGTAAGGAAAGGTCTATTTATATTTTGGAACTAAAATAGAAAAAAGAGTGCTGAAATAAAATCATTCTAAAGGAAAGGAGAGGATTGGAAAATGTATACAGAAAATCAGGACACAGCCTATTCATTGAATAATAAAGAAGCAGAAGTATAATTATGATTATTAGAAATGGAATAGTAATCATGAACAGAATTGAAAACATAGTCCAAAACAACAGGAAACAGACTAACTTAACCAGCAAAAGTCAAGAAAAGAAAAAAGAGAACCTGACAGAATGTGTCTTATATAGCTGAAACAAAACAGTATGATGGGAAAAAGTCTAAGCCTGTGTGTTTAAACACCAACAGGGTGAACTTCCCTATTGAAAGGAAGAGAAATCTAGCTATATGTTCAAAAGAACAGACCTAAACCAAAGTTATTAAAAAAAGATTAAGTGGATAGGCTAGGTACGGGGTGGCTCATTTCTGTAATTCCAGCACTTTGGGAGGTCAAGTTAGAAGGACTGCTTCAAGCCAGGAGATTGGGACTATGTTGCTTCGGCAACATAGTAAGACTCTTCTCATGTAAAAAAAAAAAAAAAAAAAAAAAAAATAGTGAGGCATAATAGGCTGAGTTAGCTATGATCATGCCACAGTACTCCTAACCCGGGCAACAGAGTGAGACCCTTTCCTAAAAAATAATGAATAAATAAGTAAGTAGATAGGAAAGAGACAAAAGCTAAATAGACACAAAAAGGTAACAGGAATAGGACAATGAATATGGTGTAAATAAAATTTAACTAAAAAAAATTTTTTTTAATGGATAAAAAGGACATTCTCAATTAAAAACTAAAATTAAAGTGTAGTTAGTGGTCATAGTTATTATGTAACCTCAAAATAGTAGCTAAAGTTATAAAAATGTTGCTCAAATTATAAGGCAAACTTGATAAAAAGAAAATTATTTTAGGAGACTTTATTATTCCTTTTAAAGATTTTTGTCAAATATAAAAACAAAACCTGAATAAGGCATTGAGAATATAAATAATCCAATCAACATAATTGATTTAATGGATATATACATAATTTTATACCCTACAAACATGAACTATACACTCACTAATTCAGTGTAATGTTTACAGAAGTTGATCAGAAGCCATAGAAGAAGACAGACTTTCTAAGTCATATTTTATAATTATAATAAAATGAAACTAGAATGAACCAATAAAGGTATGACCAAAAATATCTTACCAACTTAGCAATTATTAAGAATCACTTTCGTAAATACACCTTTAGCACAAAAGGGACCTAAAAATTTTAAATTACAGTTTATCTAGAAAGTAATGAAAAGGATCATTTCTTCATGTTGAAATTCATGGTACATGGGTAGGTAGTTCTTATATGGAAGTGTATATCTTTATACATGCTCTCTGTCAAACTCTTATATTTCTGTCCATTTTTGCTTCATATATTCCAAAGCTATGCTGTTAAATATTTACAAATTAAGTATCATCATGGTATCTTCTTGGTGGAAGAAAAAAGAAAAGAAGTCCAGATAAGAAATCTCAGCAGAAGAATGGAAACCATAAAAACAAAACTAAATGAAAAGATTAGAACTAAAAAATAAATACCTGAATTTTTTAAATTGCCAGCTAGACTTCAGAGTAGGTTAGAGGTGGCAGTACAATGAATAGGTAAACTTGAAGATTAGATAAATATACTCATTCTGAAGGGAAAAAATGAACTGTGAACTACTGTATAGCATAATATCAAATGGTACAACAGTTTTTGGAGTATAAGAAGGAGGGAACAAATAACATAGGATGTAAAAAGTACTTGAATAAATAATAACTATGAGCATTCTTGACATAAATTAAGTGAACAGAACACTATGAACAACTGCAGAATACATATTCTGTGAACACGGAACATTAAACAAAATAGACTTTATGCTGAGCCACAAAATAAGACTTAAACATTACAAAAAGTTAGTAGCCTGGCTATCTAGAAAAACCTGAAAATTTTTTTTATAATTTTTTTATTAAAAAAAACAAACTTTTATTTTTTATTTTATTTATGTATTTATTTATTTGAAACAGAGTCTCACTTTGTCACCCTCAGTAGAGTGCTGTGGTGTCATAGTTCCCAGCAACCTCAAAATCTTGGGCTCAAGAGGATCACTTGCCTCAGCCTCCTAAGTAGCTGGGACTATAGGAGCCCGCCACAATGCCCAGCTAGTTTTAGAGATGGGGTCTTGCTCTTGCTTAGGCTGGTCTCAAACTCCTGAGCTCAAGTGATCCATCTGCCTGGGCCTCTCAGATTGCTAGGATTATAGGCATGACCCACCATGCCTGGCCCCAGACAAACTTTTAAGTAACTCATGGGTCAAGGAAGAAATCACAACTGAAATTAATAAGCGGAATGCACTAAAGCAGTGCTTAAGGTAAAATTTGCAGATTTAAAAGCTTGTTATAAAAAAGAGATTTAAAATCAATAACCTAAGTTTTCTTCATAAGAACCTTGCAGAAGAGAAGCAAATGAAACAAAAGCAAACAGTAACAAGGAAATAATTAATTTGAAATTCATCAGATCATGACCAGCCTGGGCAACATATCAAGACCCTGTCCCTATAAAATAATAATGAAAAAAATTAGCCAGGCATGGTAGCAGAGAGACTGAGGCAGGAGGATTGCTTTAGCCCAGGAATTAGAGGCTACAGTGAGCTATAATCATGTCACTACAGTCCAGCCTAGTTGACTGAATAAGAGCTGTCTCTAAAATTAAATTAAATTAAACAGAAATCAATAAGAGGAAAAGAAAGACAAGCAACATAGAAAACTAACAAAACCAAAAGCTCTACCTTTAACAAGATTTAAAATTTGATAAACACCTAGAGTAATCAAGAACTAGAGAAAACACAAATTACTTATATTAGAAATGAACTGGAATATCACTCTATATCCTAAAAATATTTAAAAGTTAATAAAGTGTTCTGCAGTGGACAGGTCTATGGAAACCTATGCCCCAAAGTCTGAGGAAGCTGAGAAGAGGTTTACATATCCAGTTTCTCAGAAAGAAACATTTAATAGGGACTTATGAACAGAAGCTATGCCCCTGGAGGCCACTAGACAAAACAGGATGGTGGATTCCTGTTCCATTACCCGCCTTAGACCCAGGGCTTATATACCATAGGGAAGTATTGTGCAGGATAATTGAAGTTGACCCCTTCAGGGAAAGGCAAGAATGCTATGGAATCTGCCTAAGGGTAGGATTTATGGGCATGATTATTCTGATCTAAGTGCAGGATTTAGGGTAACAGTATATAAAGTAGAAATCTGAAAGGCTCTTCCAGAACAGGAGTTGATCAGAAGTAGCATGGCAGATTAGCATCCAAAATTGAGCTTTTTAGCCTCCACATAGGGGAATGTTATTTATAATTTGGGGCCAGTAAATTCAACATTACTGATGTGGACAAAGGTCTTCAAAAAACGATTTATCAAGATGACCCAAGAATTCCTAAAACGTCCATGGGAAAAACTCCAGGCCCATATTTCTATTGGTATATTGAATAAAATATTAAAATAGAAAATGCCACTAATCAGATACTTTGGGAAATGGAAGGGAAAGCCACTTCATAAATTTTTCCATGAAGCAACAAAATATTGATACCCAAGTCTTCTAAAATGTTATAAAAACAGAAATACAAACCAATATATTTCATGTATATAGGTGTAAAAAACCTTAACAAAATATTTACTTAAACCAGTAAAAATTAGCCAGGCATGGTAGCAGAAAGATACTTGCTGCAAAATGCATTCTTTTATTCTGTGTGATGGCTGAATATTATTTCATGGTATATAGATATACATCACATTTTCTACATCCACTCATCAGTTGGTAGCCACTTAGGTTGATTCCATATCTTTGCAATTTTGAATCATGCTGCAATAAATATATGGGTACATGTGTCTTTCATATATATAAAATGCCCCTTTTTCCTTTGGGTAGGTCCCCAGTAGCGGTATTGCAGAATCAAATAGTAGATCTACTTTGAGTTCTTTGAAAAATCTTCATACTGTTTTCCAAAGAAGTTGTAGTAATTTACATTCCTAGCAAAAGTGTGCAAGAGTTCCATTTTCACTGCATATGCGCAAGCATCTATTGTTTTTTGGCTTTTTGATAATGGCTATTCTGACAGGGGTAAGCTGATATCTCACTATAGCTTTAAGTTGCATTTCCCAAAGTATTAGTGATGTTGAACATTTTTTCCTATGTTTCGTGGCCATTTATTTATTTTCTTTTGAAAATAAAATAATTCTTTTGAAAATTTTCTTTTGAAAATCTTCTGTTTATGTCTTTTGCCAACTTTTAATGGGGTTGTTTGTTTTTTTCCTTGCTGGTTTTTTTGAATTCCTTATACAAGGTTTGAAAATTAAGTTCATGAACTTATCCTAGAAGAAGTGCAACATACCTCATTGCTGAATATCACTACGGTCACCTTTGAAGTACTCCACTTGGGAAGCTATGCACCAACACTGGTGCCTAGTTCACCTGTCAAAGCAGTTTTGCAACTCTCTTTCTGGAATTTCCCCCTTAGCAATGCTTTTGCTGTGTCTCAGGGATTTCCGTAGCTTGTGTCATCATTGTCATCCAATTAAAAAAAAATTTTTTTTTTGAGACAGAGCCTCAAGCTGTCGCCCAAACTTTTTTTTTTTTTTTGTATTTTGATCCTGATTTCCTCTTTCACCTAAACATTGTTCATCATAAGGTTAATTTCTATGTATTTGTTAAGTTTTGAGAATTCTTCCTGGAATTAATAACTATTTTTATTCTACTGTGGTCTGAGAAGATTGTGGTGTGATTTTGATTTTTTAAAATTTACAGAGATTTGTTTTGTTGTTTAACATATGGCCTATTTTTAATTTTTTTATTGTTAAATCATAGCTGTGTACATTAGTGCAATCGCCTGTACCCATTCTAAGATGCACCATAGATGTGGCCCCACCCATTACCCTCCCTCAACCAAAACCTCCCCCCTCCCTTCCCCTCTCTTGGCCCTTTCCCCATAGTCTTGTGCTATAGTTGGGTTATAGCCTTCATGTGAAAGCTATCATTTAGCTTCATAGTAGGGCTGAGTACATTGGATACTTTTTCTTCCATTCCTGAGATACTTTGCTCAGAAGAAT